>JARVJO010000002.1:615678-626832 GCA_031762555.1 Cynodonichthys magdalenae
ATATCGGTAAATATCGGTTATCGGCCATAACAGTAATAATTATATTGGATATCGATATCGGCTGAAATTTTCATATCAGTGCATCCCTAGTTGTAAGGTTCTGTGAATTTTGGCTTATGGCTGCTCCATCTTCAGAAGTTGGCACAGTGAGCAAGCTCACAACAAAGATTTGGCAATAGTTTTATTGCTGATGCCCTTCCTGACCTGGGCTCGAACTTGTACCCTCAGGATTACAAAACTAAAGCACAGATCACCAAGTTACCACAGGCCAAAATAAAAACCTTTTTGTTAAGCAAGTCCATCATGTTTGCATTATTTCAGAGTAAAGAAATGGTCCTACTTTTGTCAAATAAAAGTGATTATGATGTAAAAGTGAATTTCACTTTATATTTAGTAATTACCATTTACACAGATGAAAGTTGGAGGCATACAATAATATTTTACCTGTGTCTGTGTGAATCATTAAAATGTCTCACAAACTTGACAAATTTTAATAAAACTTCAAGGAAATGAACTATTTCTACAGATGATTAACTTTAGAAGATAGCCCAATGTGGAACTGGCATAACACTGGTATGAAAAGTGGCAGGTAGGACTTTAACTTGGTCTATGATTAATATGAGCAAGGTTTCCGTAACAATATTTTAGAAAAATGCACTGACTGGAAGCTGAGTCCAATATTTATGCAGGCATTGGTGAATAGTAGGAATAAAGTGGATAAAAAAGGCTAAAATGTTGAGAAAAAGTCCCTTGAAGACCGTTAAGATGGATCCTTTCAGTTTGACAAAGGGTGGAAAGAAAGGGTGAGCTAGAGGAGCCATCCTTTTTTAGTTGCTGAGCATTCAGCCAGAAAACTGTTTTGTTGCACTCCCTTCCTCTCTATGCTACCATAAAGTATGCTAACACCAATCAAGTGGTTAAAAATAGTTACCCAGCAACAAGAATACCACAGCAATCCCTGAAACATTACGACAACCAAAATCAGAAAAATAACAGATAAAATGTTGGTGGAAAAACAATAAAGCTTTAAGTGAAAAACAGTGTGACAAATTAAATAGAAAAAAAGAGAAATGGATAAGTAGCAGTTTCAAGGGAAATAAAAAATTGCCATGGGGGAAGGGGAGTTCAACGAGGGGGTAACCCGATGTCCTCCGTCACTGAGGGATCTGAATAGTGAATGTTTGTAGCTTTTCTGGACTGGAATTGAACAGGAAACACAAACAAACCTTAATGTTTTGGGTGCAAATAATCCAAGTGGGTAAGAGCTAAACTGTATAAGAACAGAGATTGTTGTTTTTTTTGTTTAACAGACTAACTTATTGACAGAGCAAGGAATTGGTCATTGGTGGCCTTGCCCACTTTAGACTAATCTTTGGCCACCTCAGTCATTTAAAGAAACTGTACTATTCTTTTTATCACTCACGACCTTTCAAACCAGAATTTAAAACTAAAATTATTTTCTCATGAGAACTAATGAAGTTGTAGGTCTTTTCGTAAAACCACAACCAAACCGATCACATGCACTATTATGAGATCTGGTGTGATCTGTTAAAATGGCAATATTATGTGTTTCTAAAGCATATATTTCAATTCTATACTATAATAAAGTAACTAGGTCACTTTCAGTTGTTATTAAAATTTTGTTTATATGTTTAAATAGAAAATAAACTTGACTTTTCGTCATATGTGTTTTACTGTGTCTCTTTCCTGCACATCGCTGTGGCTCTTCTTCTGAATAAATGAAAATATTTAACAGTTGTTTACACTTGAATTAAAAATATTTGACCAAAGGTAAACTGAAGCAGAGAGAGATGAATATGATTTAGATTTTATTTCTGTGACTGTATACGACCCCAAGAGACACGACATTAACAGCAGTCGTCATTTCATCGGCTTCCACAGCTGACGCTGCTAAAAATGACAGATTTTCTTTTCTGGATCTCTGACAGCAGGACTTCAGTCTCCAAACTCGTAAATACTTCATTTTACTTTTTGTCGTCATTTTCATGAACGAACACTTCCTGGTATGTGGAGCAGGAAGTGTAGCCTTATATGGTGTTTTTGGGGTGGTATTTATGCTAATCTCCTCTCCTCGTGCACGAGCACGAGCACCTGAATTTGAACAGGTGGCAATAATCATGTTTACGCTGCTCATTTACACACTTTTCCTTTCAGATAGAAGCATTTGTTGAATCTGACGTGAATACAAAATAATACAAGCATACAAAAATAATCTTGCATGAGGCCCAATGTTCAGCAGTGACACTTGCCAAACTGTTCACATTTCTCAAAATTATCAAGCAGCTCAAAAGAAAAAGAATATATAGATGTTGCGCAGAATGCTTGAAAATGTACCTCTATCTTGTCCGTTTTAGCATCTCCCCAGTAAAGCTTTCTTGCTTCGTAGTCTAGAGCGAGTCCATTGGGCCAGCCAAGAGAACTGTTGAGCAGGACCACCCTGTCGGTTCCATCCAGGTTTGCTCGCTCGATCTTAGGATGCTCACCCCAGTCAGTCCAGTACATGTAACTGTGTGAGACAGGAGAAATGAGGGGAGATAGAAGTTAGATCACCATCAAGGTAAGATCTTGTAATCTTGGGGCTGCTGTTAAATACAGTTAGTAATTTCTCCTGTTTAGAGTGAATATTCAACCCCCATTACATTTTGTGATTTAAAAACACTCCATGAGGCGAAGCTGGGGCCCCATCTTGCATCCTGAACAGGTCTCCAGTCCATCTCAGAGACAGAAATGGAAAGAACCATTCACAAGCTCACTTACATCTAGGGACAATTTAGAGTTACCACTGAAACTAACATATGTGTTTGGTCTCTAGTAGGAAACCAGAGTGCCTGGAAAAAACCCACACCTGCACAGGGAGGGGGCAGAAACAAGACTGTGGATCACCAAAAAAAAAAAAAGAAAAGCACTATATCCACAGTAAACCACAGTGGAAGCAGCAACACGTTGTATTGTCACTTTTCTTCAGCTGGAACTGGGGTTTTGGTCTAGGTGGATGGACTTATAAAATTTCAAATATCTCTTTAATTTGGTCTAAAACCTTCAGATGTCTGTTAGAAAATTGAAGAGGAATCTCTTATTTTCAAAATGGCCACATCAAGGTCAAGAAAGTAAAGGTTTTGTAAAGTCCTAACCAGAGTTTGGGCATAAATCTGTGTGGTGACCCACTGTAGTCTGTGCAATTTGACGGATTTGAACTTTAAGGAAAAGTGGATAATTTATTACTATATCAAGGTGCGGATGAAATTAAATAGGAGGGAATTCAACAAATTATTGGCTTCAGAGTGGGAAAGATTTCAAATAAATAAATTTATCATTGTTTGTTTCATTTTGGACTTTTTATCCAAACATTTTTAGCATCATCATAAAATTTTATAGCTTTTTCTAAACAAATAAAAAATCTTTGACACTAACCCATTCACAGGATCCAAAACGATAGCTCTGGGTTCATCAAGGTTCTCCGAAATCAAAATCTTCCGAAAAGTTCCATTCAGTCTGGTAACCTATATTATCATGACATTACAAAAAAACCAAACAAATAAACAACTTTTATATTGTTCATGTACAGATGGATGGTCATTTAATCAAACTGTAAGAACAAACACCACTAAGTTTGGTTAAGATGTCAAGTAAAATAAGAAACAAATGGAAACATTTTCAACTAAGACACACACTGCAACACACAGTCCATGAAACAGAGACAAAACAAAAACAGACATCTGATAGTCTTGGATATACCTCAATCCGATCAGTGCCTGTGTCCGTCCAGTAAAGATTTCTGGCAACCCAGTCCACAGCAATACCATCAGGGTGTTTGAGCTCTGTGGAAACCAACACCACAGCATTCCTCCCATCAATGTGAGATCTCCGGATGGCCTGCACCTCATCATCCGTCCAGTAGACAAAACCTTCAGCTGGGTCGTAGTCTATAGCTATGGCATGGCGGATGTCACCAACCTGCATGAGTAGAGGAAACTTAATAAACAGAAAATTTCACTCAAAAAAAAAAAAAAAGAAAACCAGTTTGATCTGAGCGTGTGTGGGTTTACCTCAAGAACTATGTCAGTAAAATCTGGCAGATCGAGAGAGATTCTCCTCAGGTCCGTCCTTCGAGCAAGCAACAGAACCTCTTCTGCCCCTGAATAAGGACACACAGGTTTGATTCATTATGAAAGGAAAAAGTATGCTGATTGTACAGATGACATGAAGAATGAATGTAGTGAACATAATTATCCTTTGTTTTTATAGCATGCTGAATATTGTGAACTTTAGTCAACCAAAACTTTTTTAAATTGAAGACCTAGCATTTAGGGCTGCACCATATATGACAAATTTATTGCCGGTGCAAATGGCAAATCACAAGAAACTGGTAAACTGCAATAAATGTTTGGCTCAAATGTTTGAATTTATGCATTTTGTCAGCTTCAGTCTGATAAACAAAATGGACCAGAGAAACCACATCAAGTCATAACATGTTGGACAACTGCAGTGAGAGGATTTACAGTTGGATTTATGTCAACTTTTATTTAAAATTATTAAACTTATTTTCAGATGTTTTTATTTAATAAAACTAATAGTAAGTGGTGTTTTTCAGTATTTAGAGCATCAGAAAATGTTTTACGGGAGCGATGTTTTAAAGCCTTTAACAAACTGTACTGCATACAGTTTGTTGTTTCACTGCTAATGCAGCAGCTGTATCTAGCTGCACTTTAAAATAAAACTGTCATGTTGGAATGGAAATGATTATTAGTTGCAGAAAGACATCAACACTGCATACTTAAGTCTTTATTCATTTCTCGCAAGTCATATTGTCGTCGCAATATTCTGCACTAATATCACAGCAGGTTTTCCTCATGTCATTCAGCCCTACTAGCATTACTTACAGAAATGCCTGTTGCCCACCATCCTACCATGCCAGAGATTTAAATTAAGATGGTTGTTTTTGTAAAACCTTGAAAATCACAAGAGGCACATCACAAGAAACTGGTACAACAATGTGTTGTGAATGACTCTCAGATACTACTGCATCACATTTTAAATCAATATCTGTGAAAATAGCCTGATTTCGAGTCATTTTTGAGTTTGATGAGGTTTTGAAGCTGAAGTGGCCATACTGAATTGGACTGACTTCAAAAATTAGAGTTCTATAAAAATTCCTTCAGTGATTTATGAGCTATTTTGCTAACAAACAAAGCTGACTCAAACAATTCAAAGTTTTTATATAGATTTTGAGTGATTAGTTAGCAGTCACTGTGTGTGTTGGAAATCTCTCTGAGATACCAAAAACAGGTACTTTCATAAAAGGAACAATGTTTTGTACAAGAACATAAACAACCCCAAATCTATTTCCAGCAACACATCTCTAAAACAACAGAAGAAGGCAACAAAGGGTTGGGGGTATGGAAAAGAAACAGCTGGAGGAGCATTTTGCAACTAATTAGGTTTTTTGGAACAGGTCAGTAAGAGAACTGGATATAAAAAAACTAAAACAAGCATTTTAAAGGGTAACTTACCCCAAAATTCAATTTTTTTTAGCTGATAAACTATCTAGAATGTGTCTAAAGGGTTATATAGTGCTATTTCTGTGCTAATTTTGACGTTTTTGTGCGCATTTGTTCAAATCTGCAATATTTGGTCTAAAACCGTATTTTTGCTGCATTTTATGGGTTGAACTGTGGTACTGCAGCTTCATTTACATATTGGTGAACGCCTCCACGGTTTTGTCACAGCTGCCGTGTTCTGGTATAAAAGCCTCTCTCTCAGACACGCCCCTGCAGCAGTCAGGGGTTGGAACCATTGATATATATTACTGGATAGGACATCGCCTGTAGCCGCTATAGCTAGCAACGCGCCACCACAGGCGCCATTACTATTCACTGAGTCATGTCAACAAAATAGTACAGTTTCAATGAGGGATGAGCATCAATCTGTCACAAAAACATTCGTAGCAACCTTAATTCTTATCCGATTTCTATAAACTATGGCTTAAATTTAAGCTGAGAAAATTGCCGATATTGTGGTATGTAAAACTATATATTTGCCCAACAGATAAATCTATAAGAACAGATCAAGGTATTATGTTTAAATTGTTTCATTTGTCTGAAGCCAGTTATTAAAAGAGCTAGAACAGCAGCTGGTTTGATTAAATGTGAGCTGATGACGTCATTTTTTCCATCACCACCGTTAACAGAAAAAAATTAAGTTTTCCCTCTGCAGATGCTTCACACAACACTGAGTGAAAAGAAACAATATCCAGCCATCAGTATTGTTGTTTATATACTTATATAAGCTTTGGAAGGGCAGAGGGAGAAATTATAATTTATGTCCCGCCACATCTCCAGCCTGCTTTCTCACGTCGTATTGAAGCACACGGAACAGTTTAATTCATGCTCCTATTTTGAAATGAACGTGTTCCTATTCTTCGTCCTGTAGCCTACCCAGAATGCATCGCTTCAGTTTTACAATAAACAGTTTAAAATTAATAATATATCTGCATGCGTGCTTACCTAAGCTCTACCATAAATAGAAGAAAATAACCAAGAAGCAGCAGAACCAGCAATCAATAACTATTTATGTTTTTAACACCGTGACTCAAAAGTTATGTTAACAAATCACCTCCCCAAACTGTGATGAGACATGCCAATCTGTCAAAGATAACCGACAATCTGTTAGATGGTGATATAAAGCCGGCATGTCTCATGATTTTGCTGAAGCGATTTCTGGTGAATGGGGACAGAGTTGCGCTTTAGGTTTAGCTTCTGCTAAGATCATTTGAGCAAATGCGCTTTTAAACTTGTGGACCTAAAGAATTTATAAGCGCTTTAGAAATTGCGCAACTAAATTTTGATTTAGCGCTGCGCACCACTGCTTGGAGCTATACAAATAAACTGAATTGAATTGAAATATCCCAATTTCATTTCCAGATACTGTATCGATTCTCAAAAGCACTCTATACCTATGTTTACATGCACAAAATTCTTTGATCAGATTGAAATTTTCGGATTAAACAATCAGAATGCATCGTTTACATGGACACAATCCGATCATGAGGAGTGTTTACATGCATCAAGCTTTTTTTCAGAATAAAAGCACTGACATGCGCAGAGTTGTTAACTTTCCCTAAAAAAAACACAAAAGAAGAAGTTCTGCTTCTGTGATGAACATAAACAAATACCTTCTGAGCGCCCAGAATGGACCTGAGATGGATTTTATTAACCGTGGAGACGTTACTGCATTCCCTGGTTGAGTTGCAGGTGATGCGCAGATTTTAATTTTGTTATTTAATTAATTTATTTATTTTGTGAAGCAACGCATGCAGTTTATCTTCCTTCTTTATTTGATGAGAGAACGGGAGGAAAGGTTTTGTGCTGCTGGAAACTAGCGCTGCTGCTCCTCCCTCCACAGAAGTGCAGAAACCAGTGGATGGAAGTAAGAAGTCAGGTCAGTTTTCCACAATCAGAATAAGATGATCGAATTAAGTGTTTCCTTCAAAGTGTTAACTGTTTGGATTATCAATCAGCATAAACCACCCCTCTCATTCCGATTAAAAAAATAATTTGGATCGAGCTGAATCAGATCAGAATAATCCGAATGAGGTGTTTACATGACACCTTTTTATTCCGAATGGCCGTTTAATCAGAATACTTATGTCAATGTAAACATAGCTTATTTTCAATGAAGGATTAGATCAGATTTTATGCATTTAATAATGAGTTATTTTTCATTTAAATCTTTTGGTGAAAAATAATGGTGATTTATCGCCTTGCTTACAGTATTGTGACCCCTGTACTGTGATTTGTATCATATCACCAAATTCTTGCCAATACACAGCCCTATCTGAAACCGTAACAGTTAAGGACTGCAAACAGCCACAGTACCACCAAAAGATATTGGTAAACTGACGTGGTCCCCTGCAGTCAAAAAGCATCTGTACAATATGTGATAGGAAATACTCCAACAGGACTAACACCAACTGTACACAATAAACCCATCAGTAAACTGTCAGAGTAATTAAAATCCAAAGCACAAATCTCCTTACACAACAAGAAGTTCGTGAAATACTCCAACCAGCTGGTCTGACACAAACAACCATGCCACTTTCAGTCCCTGAAAATCTAGCTTTTCTCTCATTCTGATGCTTGGTTTGAACTACAACAAGTCGTCTTCAACATTTCTACATGTCTAAAGGCTCTGAGTTGTTGCCGTGTCATTGGCTGATTAGCTATTTAACAACTGTACCCAATAAAGTGGCTAGTGAGTGGATATCAAAAGAAAGCATAAATAAATGAAAGAAAGCCTCTGTGACTTGCACTGTTCTCTTCATCTGACTTTATTTACAAACTAGTGGAAACGAACAGTTAAACACACACACACACTCCCCTGCCAGCACAATTACAAATACTTGTATTTAACCAGCCAAGCAAAACAAATTAGAGCCACTCAGCCACACAGACTGAGAACAATGCAGCATCATTGTAACTGCAACAGTAGCGAAGCTTCATTCAATTTATAACGTTCATATAAAAACAGCCTGAGAGACACACAAACCTTAACAATGCTGTGTTTTTGCAGAATAAACCTTTATTGTTGTAGCATCATGGGAAACAACATGGCAGCTGGTGTCTTTGTGCTTCTAGAGACTTTTTTAAAGCTGGTTTTACATCTGACACACTGCAGGGATATTCCAGAAAGTGAAAACTCTGAGTAAGTAAACCCCAATTCTAGAGAAACAAAGATTTCTGTTCCAGAAAAAAAGAAAGATAAATAAAACTCAGTCTATAACCAAGGTCCACAGACACTGAACTAAACCTGCTCACTTGTCAAATTTCCTGTAAGAAACCCCTGGTTTTACATTTGTTTTTTGAAGATATGCCATTCAAAAAAATGGCAAAGAAATAGCAAATCCATTTCAAAATAACACCTTCAAAGCATATGAAGAAGTTAGAGAAAATACCTCAACATAGAATACTTCTGAAAGAAGCTGAAAGATTCTTGTACCAGATTCTAATTTACCTACCCAATCTCTACTTTCAGTTAAACTAAATAACTTGTGGACCATCGACAAGGTACAAGACAACTTTAGCTAATATGAACAGTCATAACAAAAAGTTAAAATCTGCACACAAAAATGACCCAGAGAGAACGTTTGAACTGAATGAAAGGACCTTACTTATGTTACAATATATGAAAGATGCCAGATCTAAATTTATTTAATTAAATTATAAAACACAAAAAAGCACATTCATGTAAATTCAGTGTTATTTGTGATGGTTTCATGTGAATTGAAGTGTTTTTTAGTGTATGTTTAAGCAAAACAAGCTTTTTCTACTGGTTTGAGTTCAAGTTAAAAATAAAATTTTGCAAAAAGTAGCTCTTGGCCAATTTCATTTTGTGAAAGTAGCTCTTAAGGAAAAAAAAGGTTGGAGACCCCTGGTCTAGACCAATGCCCCGGAGTGAAGCGTTTTGTCATGTGGCTCTTAGAGAGAAAGACATGAAAAAAACAAGCAGGCAGGCGATAGGAAATTATCAACCTCATTTTAATTTATCATGCAATTAATTGATTTATTGTGACAGGTTTAATATGGAGGTGGCCATCTTGGATTTTGACGAGGCAACCCAGTTTTTAAAAAAAAGGAACCTTTCTTACGTCTAGATGTACCCACACACCAAAATGGAAGTTGGTGAACAGACAGCTAAAGAAAATCTGCTAAAATGAGAGTGATGTGGTCATGTTTTTTGGTACCTGTTGAAAAAAATAAACAAGTCAGCTGTCTGAACAGTAAGTTTTTTTTCCTCTTTTATTTTGTATGTAATGTTACCAAGCCTAAGACATCTAAAAAAACTGTAAGCTGAGTGCAAAAAGTCTGACAAAGAACAAATGTGTGTGAAATCCAAGAACTTTTGTTTTGAACATGTTTCTCCACTAGAAAGACCATCAACAAATGCTTTCTCCCATTTTTTAACCCCCCCCCCCCCCCCCCCCGTTTCTCTCCCTTTCTTTGACCTGACCAAGCAAAGCTGTGATTCGAGTCCCCAAAAAGGGGGGGGGGGGGATCTAGATCTGGAGTCCCAACAAAAGGTCAATAGACCTCAAAGGTTTTTCTTCTCACAGCTAACGCCCTCGACCAGTAAGCCCCCACTTCTCTGCCAACAAATTACTGAGATGTTTCTCAGAATGGAAATCCTTAAATCTCCTGTGGTGGCCATGTGGAGCTTAGGGGTGTAACGATACATCGATTTGAATGGGAAATGATTCAGTTATATCGAGGCAAAATGACGGTCCGGGCTTCTGAATAAATGAAAACTATTTAAAACAGTTGTTTACACTTGAATTAAAAATATTTGACCAAAAGAAAACCGGAGCAGGAGTACAGAAAAATTAATATGATTTAGGTTTTTATTTCTGTGACTGTAAACGACCCACAGGAAACACAACATTAACGTTAATGTCGTGTCTCACGCAGCAGTCATCATTTCATCTCTCAGCTTTAGCAGGTCAGCTGACGCTGTTAAAAATGACAGATTTTCTTTTCCTGATCTCTGAACTTCAGTCTCCGGACTTGTTAAGTTTTTCTTTTTACTTTGCGCTGTCATTTTCATGAACGAACACTTCCTCATATGTGGGGCAGGAATCATAGCCTTATATGGAAAAAGTAATTATGTTAATCTCCTCTCCTCGTGCACGAACACCTGATACGCATTCATCAGTTTACGCTGCTCATTTCCACACTTTTCCTGAAGATAGAAGCGTTTGTTGAATCTGATGGCCAACTATATCTATGTAAAACCGTATCGTGATAAAGCTGGGGTTTTACACCCCTAGAGGAGCTGCCTAAACGCTTACTGGTACAAAGCTCTGCCTATTTATACATAGCTCCTTCCTGGAGCTCAGTCTGCAGCTGAGCTTCCGCCCCACAGAGCACCCCTCCCCTGAAGCAATGTTGTGAAGATGGGCTGCAGTGGGAGTGTTGGAAATGGTAGGAGGCTAATGAAAAAAAGAGGCCAATTTCAAGGTGTTTAGACTAGGATTCAAAGTCAAATTTATTTTATTTTTATATATACACACACACACACACACACACACACACACACACACACATGTTTGTTTCTGAACCCCGTGGGGACCTTCCATTGACT
>JARVJO010000002.1:629817-642607 GCA_031762555.1 Cynodonichthys magdalenae
GCCTACTCAAAGCTTTAAAATCAATATCAGACTCCACCTACTCAAAGCTTTAAAATCAATATCAGACTCCGCCTACTCAAAGCTTTAAAATCAATATCAGACTCCGCCTACTCAAAGCTTTAAAATCAACATCAGACTCAGCCTATTCGAGGCTTTATAACCAACATCAGACTCTGTCAACTCAAAGCATACACTTAGACCAGGTCAGCAGTTTCTCACCCAAACCAAGTTTGGACTGAGACCGGGCTAGTTTACCTTTTGTATCGTCGAATTGTTTGAAAGGACCACCTCGAGGAACCAAAAGTCTGTCTCCATGGCCTCATGCCTGAGTTTTTACACCCGAAGCCACAAAGGCTGCAAGTCCATCTGACATCCCTGTAACCCATCAGCTGCTTCAGGAGTCCTCTGGGACAGCTGAGACCTGAAGGCCTCCATCACTGCTGGCATCCACCAGGCAGTCCTTTGGTTGCCGTCTTTCTTGTCTGGCCACTTTCCTTCTGATGGAACGGAGTTTTAGTCAAGATGGATGGAATTATGAACAGCTCTGGCCTAAAGCCTTCACACAGAATGATTCAAACTCGATTCAATGATTTTGCAGATAGAAATGTGTGAAACTGAAAGGAGTTGGTGAAGATAGGAATTTAATCTGCTCATAAAAACAGAGACACTTCTGTTATCTTACAGTATGTACAGAAAAATTCAGTCTGCAGAAAAATAAAATAGCAATTCATATTAGGTCAGAAAAACTTAAAAATTTACAAATATTTCAAAATATATACAAAACAGTTCTTTGTTTCAAATGACAAAAGCTTTGTACATGTGCTGTCAATTAAAGAAATAAAAGGAACAAAAGCAGATTAATCTGAGCAAAACCAGCAAGTCCCTTCATCCAGGGTCAGAGCAGAGACATTGAGTGTTTTAGAAAAAGGTTTGTATGTCTCTGACAGACAGGACAAAGGTCCACACATGAACAAAACAAAGCACCAAGAGACGGTGATGATGATGAAGGAGCAGTGGATGAATTTAGTGACATCTAGTGGTGAAGCTGCAGCACTCCAACAGAGTTTGATTTGTCCCTCCTGGGCTTCTGTTACTCAGCGGAGACATCCACAGCCACTCCACGCTCAGGAGGAACAAACATATCCGGGTGATGAACATGTCAGGTCGGACGTTTAGAAAACAGACATTAAGGCCTTAAGAGAGAAGAACTAATCTCACATCCAACTGTCATGGTCCTGATAAAAGCAGAACCTCGGCGGGCTGCTGGAGACAAACAGCGGGGACTCACAGAACCCTCACATCGGGTCAGAACTTCTCAGAGACTTCCTCGTCTCCAACGGTGGCAGCCCGGAGAGATGCTGGTTTTAAAGGTTCAGCCTGCTTCTGCATCACTGTATTCATCCTCACACACACCGACACTAACACACATTCAAGTTTGTATTTCTATCCTTATTAGGACCGTTCATTGACTTCCATTCATTTCCAATCATTTCTACAGCCTAACCCTAACCACCAACCCTAAGGCTAACCTCACAGGTACCTTCCTGACCCTAAAACTAACCTAAACCCAATTAACACCATAGTCTTAAACCGAACCCCCAACACAAAAATAGAGTTCTACCATATTAGGACCTGTCTTTGGTCCCGATTAGGACTACTGGTCTTGACAAGGTAGGTGTGTATACTGGAAACGGTCCTAAATAGGTAAGAAAAACAAGTACACACACACACAAAGCCCCTGAGGGAAGCAAAGCTGTAATCTCTGGCTACAGACCGGCATCCTGCATAGATCAGTCCACATGTTTTAATGATGGTTCATCAGTCGCTCCTCTAATAACATCAGCAGCAGCTCTTCAAAGGTGCATCACTACAAAGTGACCTGATTAGTCCTCCTGTTGTTGGCCAGGAATCTTAAGTCCAGCTGATCCGATGGTCTCGGCGTTGCTAAAGAGTGGCAAGTATCCGTACAAAGGAGATGAAGACGACACAGAAGGACTGTCCAACACCAAAGACGAAGGCCTCCAGGGGACTCATGGTCTTTGCTGCTGCCTTGTACACTCCTGCAATGGCTGCACCTGCAGGGAGACAAAAACTAACATTTAATGCCTTTCTTCAATCAGGAACTTGGTGAAGCAAGTTGGACAACCTACTTATTATTACGAGAACTGTAAGTAAAATAGAACAAGACTAAAAAATAAAAAAATACACTAAGCATTTTATCCAAGACAGTTTAAAAGGCACTTAATATATAAAATAATAAAATAAATTGATGAAAAAATGTGAATTTTGGATGTGGTTGAAACAAGAAAAAGCACTGATCTCCAAATAAATCTGCACAAAAGATTTACTTTGGGGTCCTGGTGAGACCCAAAACATTTAAATAACCTGCAGAGGAAAATGGAAATAAAAGGACTTCCAGGTTGGAACGGTGGTCCGACCCAAGTCACAGAGTCCAGTACCAGGTCACAGAGTCCAGAACCAGATCATAGACTCCAGTACCAGATCACTAAGACTCTGGTACCAGCTCAGCCATGAAAAACCAAACACATTATATTGAAAAGTCTATTTTAAGCTGGTCCATTTGGTTAATCGTCCTGCATGACCTCAGCATATCACTCTAATGATGATGGTGATGATGAACTGTGAAGCACATAATAAAAGGTACACTATGAAGATGATGATCACACAGCATTTGTATTTCTATCCTTGTTGGGATCATGCAATGACTTCCATTCACTACTGTAGCCAACCCTGAACCCTACCCTAAACCAAAACGGATGATCCACTGCGTTAGGACTAAGGCTGGGCAGAAAATACAGCGGCATATGGTATTACAGCAGCAGCAGGTGTCACAGAATGAGTTTGCCCCTTATTATGTCACACAGATAAAAAAAATAACTCAAACTATGTCTTTTTAGGGTTTTAAGTTTCAAAATAATCTGACTCTTACCATGGTCTTACCTATGCTACTGCATGCTTTTAGTGAGAAATGTCTTTGTGCCGATAAAGTTTGTATTTATTTCCTCATCTGCAGTGAGGAGCTCTCAGATCTTAAAAAAAAAAGAAAAATAAAATCAGCTAATTAACTTAGGAAATCCATGGTTGGGTGGTGCCTGAAGATGTCAGTCAGTAACAACCGGTCCATCTTTTCAGGAGTTAGCAAGTAACGTGGCTGTCACTAACCTCGCTTCGAGGTGAGAGACGCGACAGACAAGGGTGCCCCCTCATAGTGCTTCACCTCACGTGACTCATACAGTTATATTTTTTTTATACTGTCACCATATTTTGATACCGCAGTAAAACAAAATGTCCTACTGTCCTAACCTAATAGGACTGATCAATGCTCCCCAAAACGACAACTGGTCCTGACAAGGTAGGAGTTTGTATCAGAAACGGTCCTGAAAAAATGTAACAAAAACCAGGTACACACACACCTATATAGAAACTTACTAGTGAGAACTCCTCCAAAGAGAGGTCCTAAGACGCCCATGAGAATGATGGCGATGGGCATTAACCGAGCGATCTTGTGTTGGCGCAGAGCGGCGAGGGAGAGCAGAGCTGCAGGCAGGTGGAAGATCAGCGAAGAAACTGCCGTCCACAGGAACACGCCACACCACATACCTGGACCAGAACCACATGCGGTCAGACACTTTCTAATGCAGGTAGAGATCCACTCAGGTACAAAGAGTCATCACTAGAAACTAAAAAATACCACTAAATCACTGATGAGACTCTAGCTTTTTGGCTGCTTTCTGCTGTTTCTTTCCTCTGAGCATAAACTGTTTTACAATTATGTAAAAAAATGTTGCAAGAAGAAAATTTGTGTGTTTAATAAAATGTTCATGGTTTATTAAAGTTTAAAATATTGCAAACTGGATGATCTTATTATTAAGTGTTAATAGTTGCTGTAATAAAGAATAAACAGCTTAAATGCACTGCTGTCAGTTAGGACAGCATTACATCAGGCAGAAACACAGAACTGTCCAACTTGTTTCAGTGTCTGACAGCCTCACGTGCAGAGAAACACTTTGTTTTCGTTTCTGGTTGCTAACAACAGTTAGCTTGGTCTCTGAGCCACTTTCAGTGGTTGACCGAGATGTGATTGAACCTGTTAAATCAAAAACACTGACTGTTTTCGCATTTTTAAAAAGCTATTTTGGCTTTGAATTGCGTGTCTTGTCGTTCTCAGTTATCCGAATGCTCGAATGAAGGGGGAAAAAAACTCCTGAGGCTGAGATCAGGTAGCAGGAAGTTAGCTTAGCTAGCTTCACCAAGGTTCCCAAACACTACAGAAACAAGACAACAAATATCCACCCGCAGCTTTTAACAAACACCGCGACCACTAAAATCAAACTAAAGACCCCAGAGTTTAATTACCCTGATCCGGGCAGTGTTTACCTTAAACACAACACACAGTAGCTTGTTGTTAGCCAGGAAGCGTTAGCTCACCTGAAAAGTCGCTGAGAGACGTCACGTTGTGTCTCGGTAACAAATTCAAGCTAAGAACTTGTTGGATAAAGCTGATCTCGTTATCCTGCATCTCTCTTACTGATCCCAGACTCTGCATGAACGCGGTTAACTCATGTAGCCTTCTTCTTCTGGTTTTATTCCTTCTTCTTTTGTTTTTGTTTCTTCTTCTTCCTTCTTCTTCTTCTTCTTCTTCTTCTTCTTCTTCTTCTTCTTCTTCTTCTTCTTCTTCTTCTTCTTCTTCTTCTTCTGTTAGCGGTTTGCATTTGATGCGCATTACCGCCACCAACTGGACCGGAGGGTGACTGGTGACTTACTGAAAGAAAAAGGAAGGAGAAAAAAACAAAAGTCCGAATTTCTTTTAAAAACCCTTTACTGTCTATGTTGGTTTATTTTTTCGCTAGAACAGCAAATAATGTTTAGTCCTGATGTTTTACCTTTAACGACTGAAAAAGATAATCTCCTTAAATGTTACATTTATTGAGGTAAAACGGTTTCATGTTGCTTTTTTTTTGCACATTTTATATAGGCTACATGATTGAGACCAGAGGGTCCCATTCTGTATATTCTTATTCTATACTTTATCATTATATAAAATAATAACACCAACTATCCTGTGGGTTCAATTATCACTCAATATTCTGTTTCAACTCTTACCTGAATTTTCCTCATCACTGCTCATCTTCCGGTGGTTTAAGTTGGCCAACTCTTCTTTCTATTGCATATTATAAGCTTTCTGTATATAAAATACAGAGATCACTACCTCCTCGTTAGCCTGTATTTTCCAGGCAGAGGACAGAGTCCTGATCTGTGAACCCTTTCTGAACAGACTTTGATATGGAGACAAAATGCCTCTACTTTTTAAGACTTAGTTTCTCTGTTAATAATTTTACAGAGAAGTCAATATGATGGGTCTATAATCCTGGTTGTTTCTATATCCAAATCATGTACATTTTTAAAACAGCTTCCGTTTTTTTGATCTGTCAAGTTTCAACATTTAATGCCATTCACAAAATAAAAGGTAGATTCATAGGATCTGAGGTGCTTATATTTTTCTTCAACTGTACTATATTCCTGTAATGTTTTGCCTCATCAGATAAGCCTGTCTGAACTGTAGGTTTTCTTAAATGCCTGTGCTAAAGATTGAGATTTTTCCAGATTGCTGGTAACCATCTTCTCTTAGCACTCTAATTCTCTCATCTAACATCTGCACCTCTCTAACATAATTAAATGAAAGCTTCCTGTAAGTTTCCTAAATATTTTTCTTTTTATTTGCAGTAGTTTTATGTATTGTTTCTTTTGCAGATTAACCTTTCATTCAAGGGCTAAATCATGTAATTTTTCTGATTTGCTCACATTTTATTACACTTGTTTTTCCCCAATATCCATGTTAATTTCTTCCCATTTCCTCCTGTGATCCCCTGAAATCATCACCGTGGTTTCATTTTTCAGATTATAAAAGGTTAATCATATCTACAACCACAAACAGTCCCTAATCCTGACTTGTGATCTCACATTTATCTTGTGATTTATTTCCATTTTGTGTAAAAGTTGACTCATTTCCACTAAATACAGAATGTCTCATTTACAAACTGTCATACTTTTTAAATTCTTGGCCATTTAAAATGAATATTCTTACTTTCCATTCAATTTAGGACTATTGTATTTAGTTCATGTCGGAGGATTTGAACATGACATCAAGTCCAGGTTAGATGGGCCAACTTCCTGGAGACATGAATGCATACGCACGTATTGTTTTAATGTATATTTAGAAATATTTAAAACTAGAGTTTTTCATCATTTAAACTTTAAAAATGTCAATTTTATTTGGTCAAGTTAATGTTTTTAATTAAATTAGAAATCCTATTAAATTACAGGTTGTGAACAAACAAAATAGAAAGATTTCCAAAAGAGATGAAAACTTATCAAGCCACTGTTTTTAAAGTTTTAGAAGTTTTTTTTTAATCTTTTTACTCCGTGTCTCACTGCTACAGGATTTATGATTTTCCCTCAAAAATCTCTTTGAATGCAGAGCGGACGGTCTACAGATTCAGGTACAGGAGCTCAAAATATTCTCTTGTGAATAGGAAGTGGTTACATTTTTTACAGTGGTGGAAACAAAAACTCAATATTGGCTTTTTGGTGTTGTGGAGGGGAAGACGTAGTGAGACGGTGACAGAAAGGACAAACTGAGGGTGGTTTATAGTGCCCACTAGTGGCAAAGATGACAAACTACAGCTTTTAAATGCAGCAGTTAACTCTGAACAAAACATGTTCATAATTTAGCCTTCAGACTGAATAATGGGGGTGGGTGCTCAGGGTAGTAATAAAAACGTTATATTTGTAGATAAATGGAAACTTTTCATTTCATTGTGAGTGATGAACAGCTGGTAGTTCAGAGGTCACATCTCTCGTCAAACTAACTCATAAGTTTCTGTATAAATGTTCTTTCCATAAAATATTTTATTCGTACAATCATGTCTTTAACTATAGCAACATTACTATTTAATTTTGAGTGTCAAGACATCCGTCACACATCACCTCTTAGAAACAACAGTATATAAACAAATGGGAAAAAAAAAAAAAAAAAGAATCTTTGAGTCCGAGTCCGTCTCTCGTGTTTCTTCAGTTCTCTCTGTACACCTGGTGGGTCGCGCTGTCTGCCAATAATGAGCCAATAGAAGTATTGCTGGTCCTGGTGGGGGTGGGGGGCATGAGACTGGGACTGGGTCTCTGCTGGAGACAGAACTGCATGACAGAACCTGGCCGACGCCACAAGTGGGCTTCACGCCGGCCCGTTGACTGCTTGGTCTGAGGCGACGGCAGTGCGGTCCAACCTGCAGCAGAGAAGGAGCAGGTTCCTCTGAAAACGTTTGTCTCGAATGGTTTGATAAATGTGCAGCAGCAGTTAGACTTACGCAGCCTCCTCTATGCTGGACACTTCATTTAGAGGACCATTAGGAAGATCCACCGTGGCCCGACAAGTCTCACTGCCAACAAACAAACAAAACACAAATAAATAAATACAATCAGTGTTGGGTTAGATTGCTGTTTGACCACTGAACACACAAGAAAGGATAACTTCCGTTTTAAAATACAGAGAAAAAGTGATCTGAAGCCTTTACACGCTAAACTATTACACTATTACAGCAATATGTTGTTTTAAAATAAAAAACATAATGCTCTGGATACAATTATGTTGGTGACAGCATTTCAAACAAGTTCACAAGTAAAAAAAAATCTCATTAGTAGCAGGAGTTTCTGATGTTGCAGAAATTTTATGTTTAAAAAAATCTCAGACCTATGAAACTAAATTGTGACCAATATGAAGCACAAAAAAAAAAAGAGGATAAATTGAGATTAGATTACAAATAATGTGTGCACACCACTTGTAGAAATGTTGCCATTTATCAATCCAAAACTTTCAAAATTATTCCTGTTTAGTGTCTCCAGCATGATGCTGGGCACAATGCAGAAAATAAAAGGCCTCTGACCAAATTCAGATTTTTACACTAAGTTTAGATGTATAAAAAAAATGTCTCAACTTAAAACTGTCAAAAGCTGGGGGAAAAACCTCCTAACTGTTTATAAGCATCAGATGTGAGAGCCGTGAAGCAGGCCACACCCCTAAACCAGGCAGGTAGAACAGAGGTGAAATCCTCTCCAGTTTCATTAGAATTATAAGAAACAAAACAGAACCTCTTTATGAAGGGCTCAGTTCTACAACATCGGAGTTATTTCTGTGGCCTGTTGACATCCTTCACACAGGAGACACTTCAATATTTTTACAAGCCTCAGCACACTTTCACACCATGAAGGGAAAGCGTGCTGAGCAGAATGAAGGTCTTTAAAACCTCAAATGTGTGAACAGGGCTGAAAGGGAACACGTCCTGAACCATGGCCTGTTTTAAACGCTTTTATACAGTATAGTTGTTTCTGATGAAATAAAATGAAGGTGACTCCTTCAGAGAGAAAACACTGAGGGATTTGGAGGGAAACAAATGTAAAAGATAAACTTGTTCAAATAAATACCTCTTAGCATTAAAACAGTTTCATTCCAAGAACTAAAGCAACATAATTAGACAATTTGACAGAGATAGGCTGCTCCTCTCATTCAGCTAACTGTAGCTTATTAGCATCTAGCTTCACAGCTACAGCTTGTCAGTTAACATCCATCTTCAGGTTGGTTTCTGACAGCTGGTTTTTAAAACTCTGACAGCTTCAATATTCTTTCCAGTTCTTTTTCAAACTGGTTCTAACAAATCAAATGTTTTATTCGCTCCTTCTTCTGGTGGATTTAAATCAAAGTTATGTTGAGACCCAAGTCCCGCCCCTACCCTATGTCTAGTGTGTTTAAATGACAGCTGTGCCTCTGATAGGTCCAGAGAAATGTTTGTTAATTTCCCTGTTTGAAGTCATCTACATGTGTGTTGTAGTTAGTTATTGTGTGTGGGGGGACATGTATCTGACCCTGCTTTAGGACAGCAGGCTGTAGCAGAACTGCTGATGCCTGACTCCACGCTCTCCACCACCAAGTATTTCTCTGAAGAGCTGAGCTTTTCTTCATCACTGAAACAGACATGGAAACACAAACGGATCAGAATCTGATGCCGAGCATTCATTTTCACCACAGAAACACAAAACAAAGGGAAATGGAAAACTGGATTTATGCTAAACTGACAAAGAACACAAAGGATGGTTGCGTGTGAGTGGAAGAAGTTTGAATGTACAGCAAATGGAGAAACAAACTATTTCAGAGGTTCAGCTATGTTACTCTGCTCATGTTTTAGGCTGCAGAGCAGACAAATGGTTGGCACACAGACTGAGTTAAACATCTTTAGACCCAAATTGTTCTCATCAGCCGTCAGTCTTGCTTTGTCTCAGAGAACCACCAATAATCTTGATGACTCAATCAAAGCAAAACACCTGCAAGCATCCAAATATAATGAGACGCTACACAAACCACTGAGCATTGGTTTTAGGAATGTGTTCATGGTGTTTTAAAACTGCCATGTTCTGGTTGGTTTTCCTTCACATAGTGAAACAAAAATCAGATTTTAGAGAAAGGATACAAGTTTTAGAGGACTCAAACAGTTTATAACTCGAATGACGTTTAGATAAACAGCTAATCTAAAAATACTTTTTCCTTTTTTTCCAAGCATCTGCCAACACTGGTAAAAACAAAAATGCTAAATTAAAGCCAAGCTTTGGTAAACCGTGTGCTAACAGAGGACACTGTTGTACAAAAAAGGGAAACATGCAAAAATCACTACAGTAAAAAAAAAACTGTGTAGAACTAATAAAAACAAACCAAACAAACAGTCCAGTTCAAATTACCACAAAAGTCCATAATTTCCTGTTTGCTGCATGTGTTCATTTATAATATCTTTGTTTTTTTTTTTTGTTTTTTAACTAGAATAACTCTGAATGCTTTTGGAACTATATTATAATTTAAAGGCCATTCTTTTCAGAATCATCTGAACATCCCAGCAAGTTGAATAGAAGGCAACTGAACTTCATCTGCAAGATCATCACAAATTACTTACAGAAAATAAATTATTATTCCAGAAGAAACGTCATCCTGTCTACACTCCCCTCTAAAAGTAAGGGAACAGAGATCAGTTCTTTCACTTCAGCTGACTATCAGTTTCAACATAAAAACACTCAAGTCTTAAATGGACCTCTGTATTTGGACCATAACTTTTTTACAGGACATACTCTTATTAAATTTTTTATTTATCAGTAAAGAGTTTTTTCTCCAAAAATGCCAATTTAAACTGACCAACTGATTTATAATAGCATTAAAAAGGGTAAACTATACAAAAGTGGGAAGTTTTTTTTTAGATTATGTACACATAAACACCTGTCTTGTCATACTCTTCCCCTCGGGAAATTCCACTTCACTTCAAAGTCGGGTCCTCTACTAGAGGCTGAAGTTTGAGGGTTGTGTTCAGGATCTTAGCTGGTCGTAGGACTGAGTTCTTCTGGACTGAGGTCTCTGAGGTTGTTCCTGGAATCTGTTGGAGCCACTCTTCTAGTTTGGGGGTCAGTGTCACTGGGACTACTGATGTTTTGACTCTCCTTAACTTCTGTTTCCTCTTTTAGTCCTTGGGATTTCTCCAGCTTCTCGTTCTTTTTCCTGGTGTTACAGTCACTTATGATCTCTTCATTCATTACTGCTGCCTTCTTCTGTACTTTGCTGACCACCACAATATCCAGTTTGTTAGCCATCACCTGCTCATCAATCTGGATCTGGAAGTCCCACAGTATCTTAGCCCTGTCATTGGTTATAACCCTTGGTGTATTCTCCGTCCAGTCCAAACTCTGTATAGTTCCATGTATGCTTTGCCTGCCTGGTTTACATCCTGCTGTTAAATGTTGGACTGTCTCAGAGGTATCTTGAGTCTCATCTGGTATTGTAGATCCAAGCCTTAATAGCTCCTGTGCTGTCATGATCAGCCACTACCTCACTCTGCCAGTGGTCCATGATGGGTTCTCTTGTTCCTCTTCTTCCACATTAGGTGTTTGCTTACATTCTTGACTGAGACATTAGTAGTTTACCACCATGTCCCAATACAACTTTTTCACTTCCGAAATAATAACGATATTGCAGCCTCGAGTGCTGGCTGATACCGATATTGACCCGATATGAAATCAGAACAATTCTCACACACTTATTCATTTTGTAGTGTGAAATCTCAAAGTCTTAATCAAGTCAAACACTGAACAATAATTAACTGTAGATATGAGGAAAACAGAGCCATTTATTATTAACCAATGGGTTACATACATTTTAAACTTAGACCTAAGAATATTTAAAAATTAAATAATATAAATTAAAAGGAGTGCTTATATCGGAGATTTTAGATGCGGGCCGATATAATGCAATATTTCATTGTTTGGCTAATATCAGACCTATATCCAATATTAATATTGGATCGGGACACCCCAGTTTGACCCTCTTTGGACCTCAGGAAAGGGTCAAACTTATTTTCATAAAAGGCCAAAATAAAGACCTAATCACCTTTCTTTTCAATGTTCCTAAAAATGCCAAGCTTTTGTGATTTTTGTTATTGAAAATATTTGCCTCACCAGCCAGAACACTGTGTGCTGATTTTATTTTAATTATAAAAATACATCTTTATGTTTTAGGTCTTCCTTTATTGACTTTTTCTTGGTTTTTAACAAAAACATTGAACCAAAAACTATCAAAACTGCTGAAATATAACATTCAAAGAAAACTGAAACTGGTGCTTGTTTTTCACAGTAACATTGTGGCTGTGTCTCAATTCATGGGTTAGAACAGATGTAGACCGCGGTCGACATTGGCCACAGTCTATAGCCCCATCTCCACGAGCACGGTTTGACTCTATTCACTTCGGGTCGGTTCGGCTCGCTGCGTGTGTGTCTCCACTGCAGTGTGTCCCTCTATCTGTAGGTGTGTCTGCAGCGGCTTCAACTGTTGTGTTAAAAAAAAAAAACCCTGTTGTGGTCTTATCATTTGGACTTTACGTTTTATTTATTTATTTTTCGTGGTGCTGTTTATAAGCGCTTGTGTAACCGTGGGCGGACAGTTTGTTTAAAACCTCCCGGTTATCTGCTCAGCTTTGTCTCCTTCACATCTCTCCAGGAAGTGTTTACAAGTTTTGCCTTTCTCAAGATCGCCAAAAAGGTTAGATGGTTTTATCACTGCTTCACAATGTTGTATCGCGCTCGTATTCCAAAACAAAAGCTTCTCTTTCCAGGAGGAAGTTTGCACAAGTAACACCTTTCCTTTGTCAATCAATCCCAGAGCTAATCCACGGGCAGAATTCTGCTGACGTCAAAATCATAAGCGTGCTGTACTCGCCGTTTAGGCTGCAGGAAACAAAGAGGAAATTACAAACCTGAAGGAAAGGGATTCAACTGGCCCTGTCTTCATTGAAGGCAAAGATTTGAGCTCATTTTGTTTTTTTACTGAATGAATCAAAGTTTGACCTGAGCTTCACTGTGTGCAAGGTTTGCAAAATGAAAATGACTCACTTTAAAAACTGAACAAACTGGCTCACTATATAAGTTTTGAATGAAAATTTGATTTTGAATTGAATCGTGGCCCCAAAAATCAGAATCAAATTCTAAGTAGGGATGTCCCGATCCAGATTTTTTGGCTCCAGATACAATCCCATTTTTTTAAAGATTAGTCTTTCTGATACCAATCCGATAAGTGCAAAAAAGTGCACAGTTTTTATTTTGCTTTATAACCTGATCAACAATATTGGTTTGCATTTGTAACAAACTTACTCTGAGTATGAGACATAAAAATAAATAATTGACAGATTAAGAA
>JARVJO010000002.1:686297-697792 GCA_031762555.1 Cynodonichthys magdalenae
CCCAGTCATTTTCACTTTAATTCATATTTTCATGCATGTGACTAAAGTGTCTCTCTTTTGAGCCAAGCCAACAAAAACCCTCAAAACTCTCCAATGATAGAATAGAGTTTTGAATTGAGTAATGTCTTAAACAACACAATAAAAGACCAGTTTATTTTTTTATAATATCCTGGAAGACTGAGAAGTTATAATAACATATCAAAACAGAAATTTTCTCCTTTTCCCAGCAATTTTCAGTTTTGACCAGTTAGTGCCTAACATTGAGCTACGTTAAGTCCTGACAGAAGGCATTTAAACCTTTACAAACACGGATCTCTTCACTGATCAAGTCCATACATACAGTATGTAAATAATGATTTATCAAAGTTATTGATAAATTCTCATCAATATTAATTGTTTAACATATTTCTCAATAAATTTGGACAAAGTTTATACAGAATTTATATAATAGACCTAATATACAGTTTGATGGGATCATTGGGAACAATCCATGTTTTGTGTGTGGATGTTTGTTCTGTAAATATAAGTTTTTTTTTAACCTGAACGGCAGTTTCAACTCGAGCTGTGATCTCAATCTCTGACGGGCTGCTGGAAAAAGGAGCAGAGGAAGGACGAACAGCTGGACTGGGGGCTGGAGGTTTAGCTGGAGGTTTGGGTGGCAGAGGTCCTGTGGTGTGGTCAAGGAGGGCAGACTTTGGGTGAAGCAGGGAGTCTAACCTGGTGGGATCCTGTGGTCTCAGTGGATACCTGGGGTCAGCTTTTAACAAAAGTGAAAGTAAGCAAAACAGGTTTATTATAGAAAATTGGTTCCATTTATTAAAAAAACACTTTCTAAGTAAGGCTAGCTGAACATATGTGTTGAGTTTAATACATAAAAACCTGAAGAAATAAAAAGGTTTTCCACCAATCTGATCTCAGTGCACCAAGACCTGTTCTTTTTTTAAAAATATATATATTTATTAAGTTTCAAAATACAGCATACACAGAACATACACAAGACTATGAAGCATATATATATTTAACAAATTACTATATAAGAAAAATATGCTCTTACCAATACAACAATAAAAATAAAAAACATACAGTAACTAAACATAAAATAAAAATAAAAAACAAGTCAGGGAAATTGTCTCTAATAGAAAACCCCATTAGTTCAGGAGAGATGGAGCTAATTTACAAAGTTTACTGATATAAATCTGATTACAAGATTTAGACAATGAGAAGGAGCCATTTCTACCTGATGAAGTGGACATGGTTCTGGGCTTGGCGTGTGTGGAAGGAGGTTCAGGTTTGTCCAGGATAGAACCTGAAAGACACATTCACATGTAACCTGGTTTCTGATCAAACACAGCAAGTATTTCCTTGTTATTCACCAACACAGTTCACAGTGGCTTAGCTAAAGCAAGTACATCTAGCATTACTTGGAGGAATGCATATCATTCCCCACTTTTCATGCCAGAGTTTTAGACAAATGGTGGAGTTGTAGCTTGGACTCCAAATGAAATTTATTAACAGTCTTTGTTAAACCAGTGGGCAAAACGGGGCCGTTTCTGCCTTTAAATGGACGGGGTCTTTTTTTTTGAAAACCAGGGTGTCAAACAACTTCCTCTGATTCTTACCTTTATCTAGACAGGGATCTGACCAGCTTTTCTAGAAACTTTGTAAGAATACGGGATTCGGGGCCACTTTGTTCTGATCTTGCAGGAGGGGCCAGGTTAGGTCAAAGTGGACCAGCGCTAAATCAATGTTGTATTGACTGCAAATAAATGTTCAAGTTTGAAACCAGAATCGATCTCATGTGCATAACACTCAAGCAAAAAGGTTTCACTAAAATCTGTTCAGTGGGACATGAGATGTTTTGCTAACAGAAACGGTCGACTCCAACAGGTAATGGTGAGGCATTAAAAAGCAGTTAAAGTTGGTGTTGTAAATGACTGTCAGCTACTACCAAACCAAAATATTTGTACAAACTGAATATTTGTAGCTGTGTTGGGCATTTATAATCCGACTGACCCCAAAAGAAAAACAGTTTGCAGTTGCAGGTTTACATCCACAGATTGCTTTTAAAGAGTTTTTTTATTTGTCCAGTGATTCATGAGATATTTTGCTAACAGAAAAACAAATAAACATGGAAACACTGGCAAAAAGATTATCACTTCATCTTTGATGGCACAAACCAAGAGTTAACAAGATAAACAGAACTAGCAGTAATAGAGTCATTATCTGCAGTTTTTCAATTTGTGGTTGTTTTTGCAGTTATTGATTCAGTTTGTTTTTCAGGATGTGTTCTTTGGTTTTCTTTTGATTTTTGTTT
Source organism: Cynodonichthys magdalenae (assembly GCA_031762555.1). Lineage (NCBI taxonomy): Eukaryota > Metazoa > Chordata > Actinopteri > Cyprinodontiformes > Rivulidae > Cynodonichthys > Cynodonichthys magdalenae. The sequence continues at coordinate 688,612 of JARVJO010000002.1, forward strand.
TGTCCTTTTGGGATTATTATTCAGTTGTCCTTTCAGTTTCTCCCTCAGTTTACTGCTCACACCTGTTCCTTGTATTCATTAGTCTCAGCTGTAATCACTTCCATCCTACTTAATAACTGTTTATATTTTATCCTCATCTTGTTTCATTGCTTTGGAGTCTGCCTTTCCTCTACATGCTCCTTGTAGTTTTGTTACTTTTGTATTTGCCTCCTTCTGTTTTTTGTCCTGGGGCCTGTAGTAACTAAATGGTCAGGGCAGCAGTTTGGTAAACCTGAGGCTGCAGGTTTGAGCATTAAGCCGTAGCATCAAGAAGGGCATTCATCGTAAATCAATTGCCAAATCATTTGAGCAAATTTCACATGCCTTGTTGACCCCTGAAAAAGGGAACAGACCAAAAAAAAGCCTTTTGTTTTTGAACAATCACTCCTTTTTTTTTTCCTTGAGTTCATCTGCACTCTTCGGTCTCAAATCACATCAAACCTAGAGACAGAGATCATGCATACTCACCTTCTGAGTTGGCCTTTCTCAGTTCCTCATCTTTATTCTGCAACAGACATGAGAAAAGGTTGTTTTGGAAACGTTAAACCATTAATATTTATAAGGGTGCTACAGAACATTCAGAAGATAAACATGTATGAAAAAGCAACAAAGTCCACTGCATCAAATTTAACCACATGGGTTCTGCTCTGACTCACACTGAACTTAAAGCACGAAACTTCATTTAGGTTATCTAAACAGAGGACTTTATTTAAAGTATCAGCACTCCTATGGTGTGAAATACAATTACACAGAAACAGTGGGTGTAGCTGTAACTACAGTAAAGAGAAGTAGGAAGCCCGTGTGGCTTGTTTCAGCTGCTAATGAACAATTATAGTTATTGATGTGCATTATCAGGTGATCTTATCAAAGATGGGATCAAATTAAATTATACTTAAAGGTGAGACACATCAGAAATTAATATATATATATATATATATATATATATATATATATATATATTTCAGGTAGACATTAGCAAACACATCCTGAATCATCCCATAAGTTGAGTTCACACTCAACATTGTTTTTCTCACAGACATGTCCAACCCTTCTACCTGGTTCAATTTGGTGTTGACAGGTGGAGTTTTGGCCACACCCATTCTCTGCAGCATCACCTGAAGCTTTTGTTCAAAGCTAGTTGTGCTTTCTGATGCATGTTTCTGAAAGACAGTGAGAAGTTAAAAGGGGGAAATACACATACACACACCAGTACAGCAAAACTGACTAAAACATGTTTCAAATGTAAGGCCCGTGGGCCAAATGTGGCCTGCGAGATCTTTGAAGATGTATTAATGTCCTAAAATAAGCTGCTTTAAATCCAACAGTGACCATAAACTACATCTCAAATACATGTTGATTATTTTACCTGTGAAATTACAGCATCCTACCACTAGGTGAAGCTGCACAGGGTTGAAAAGCGGCAAAATTTGCTGTGTAAAATCTCTGTTTCATTGCAGTTTACCAGCTAATTTTGCTGCAGTCCAGTTGTACTGGGAAGTTGGAATTTCATACTACAACTGGTCCTTTGAGGGTCACCATAATGCCAATGTGACCTTCTTGAAAATGAGTGTGACACCCTTGGACTAAATGATAAAATAAAATAGTTAATAGTAAACCCATGCAGTTGAAGGCCAAGCGTTTCCTGGAGAAATGCATATTGTCCATCACCACTGATGTCAAAGTTTTAGACAGATTACATTTTGATTAGAAATGACAGAGCTGCAGTTGATTTGGTCAAACCTTGTTATACACAAGCTCACACAAAGCCACAAGATGTAGTGCAACCTGCTAGCTTTCAGAGAACTGTATGGGTTGAAGCTACCACATCAAAATTTGAATGAATTGTTAATTGTAGTGTCCATTTAGAGAGTTGTTGACATCTAATGATTATTTTCTGAAAGGCTCATTAAAATTTGTTCAGTGGTTCATGACATTTTTTTGCAAACAGACAGTTAGAATGTGCTTTGTGTTGTATTATGTATGGGGCACCAAGTAGAAAATAAAATGTTAAAAAATTTCACTAATTTTCATTATTTAGCTCACTTTTAAAGTGTAAAATCCTTGTTAAAATCTCTATAATCTTATTGTTATTTAGTTTATTGTTCTTACATTTTGTTCATTTGTACTAAATATTAAATTGAAATGTTAAACAATATGGCTAAATGTTAAATACTAAATCTAAATGTGTAAATCTAAATGTAAGAGTTAAATCTTAAATGTTGAAGTTAAATGTTGAAGTTTACATTTAAGTGGTTTGGAATGGAACACAGCCTTTTCCAATAAGGTACAGCGTTTGTTATGACCTGTATCATCCTGAGACAAAAGCAAATGCTAACGCTGCTCAAGCTGTTAATGCTGCTAATGCTGTTAACGCTGTTTGTGGCAATCTGGAGAGCGGAGTGAGCAATGAAATCTGTGATATTCAGCTTGTTTGGATTGAACTAAGGTGTATTTTTGGGTGTTTAGAGTTTAATTTATACAGTTTTACAGTGTTTGAGTTAGGGATCCAAATAATTGTCAAACAATGGTTTATTAGATTAAAATTTGTTTCATTATATTAATAATGTTCACTCAGACGAAAAATACGGCCCCTCTGTGACTGTTTCTGCGATGCAAAACAGAGCTATGGTATCGGAATAGTATCGGTATCGGCCGATATCAAAAATTCTGATATAGGATAGGAAGTGAAAAATTGTGCATCCCTACTTTAAATTTCACATTTTGTAAAAAAAAAAAATAGCAAAATGGACCAACAGTGAGCTAATTAATAAAATGTTATTTGAAAACACTCAGAAATTGAACTAAATAGTGAAACTGTGTTACTGACATTTTAACACTTTATTTTACATTTATTGCAACCATAATTTTGACAGTCTTCTGGTTATTTTTATTGTTAGATTTACTTTGTTTTTGTTTAATATGTTTGCTTTCTGTCTTGTGTCTCTCTGTGTTTCCTTCTGGTATCAGTTCATTTTAAAAGTTTGACTCAAAGCACCTAAACCTGAGAAGGTGAATTCTGTCTGGTTTTATCGTCACGGTAAGTCTTCCCAAATGGTATTCTGCTGGGTTTCTGCTTGTGTGAGGCAAAAAAGCCCATGGGGTCAGGTCATTAAAGTTTTAGGCTTTTAATGAAAGCTTTAGAAAGTAATAACTGGATGTACATTCAAAACATGTTCCCTTTAAGAGTCAATCCAATGTAAGCTGGACACTACAACTATATGACCTAAGCAAACACAAAAAAGTTATAACTAGGTTAATTTTAGAGAGATTAAGCTAAAGTTTATCATGTAGCTGAGAGTTTTTCCACATACTCCAAATTGTTAGCACATTTTACAATATCACAAGATTGTGTCTCATGTCATTTACAACAAAGAAAAACGGCTACATCTCCATTATTTTTTATTTTAAAATTATTTTAGTTTGACAAAGACATAAAAGACAGTGGGTGATATGTATTCCTTCAAAGGGTCGAGTGTGCAGTTTCTCCAGACTTCATTTCTGCCATGGACTGTGAACTTTGATAATGTGAAGCATATGTAAGATTTCCTGTTTGACAAAACTTCAGTTATTTTAGCTTGACAAAGACAGGTAGGTATTTGATTGTATTTAATGGACAGACTTACCTTACTGGGCATATTATCTTTGTCCTCGGCCTCTGATCCTGTCAGCAGTATGAGACTCTGGCTCTTGGCGTCTCTCAGTCTCTTGGTCATCCTCTGTCTTTTCTCCCCATATGGAGTCCCTCCCGACTGCATCTCCTGCTCAGTTAGAGAGGAAACTACTTCAGGACTCAGTCTGTGACCTGGCAAAACAGGAACGTCTGCGTCTTGGAGTTTGGGTTGGTAAGGCGAGGCGAGGTCAGGGCTGGTGGTGATGGTGAAGGAAATCTCAAGGGGTGTAGTTTCCCCCACTTTGCCTGCTAGATGGTTCCCGGCGGTGACCGTTCCTTCTCTGGCAGTGGCATTGTTACAAACATTAGCCTCATCCTTTGATCCACCCACCCTCTCCCTTTTTCTCTCCCTTTCTTTGGTGTCACGGAGGGGTCGAATGAGATCAGCAATAGAGGTCTTTTTGACCTTGACCCACTCTGCTCCTCCTTCCTCTCCACCTCCCACCTTGGCAGCTCGACCGGCTCGAGCCCTCTTGAAGGCGAAGAAATCACCAAACTTTTTCTTTATATTTTTTGAGGGGTTTGTGGTTGTGGTGGTGTCGACACAACTGCAGATGGTGTTAGTGGAAGTTGCACAAAGGGGTGAAACATTGGGAGATGGACATGGCATTTCAGGCGAAATACAAGGAGGGGTGACAGTGGTGGTGGTGGTGGTGGTGGAGGGAGTGAAGATGTCAGATGAAGAAGGGAAGGAGGTGGTGGTTGAGGGGGTGGAGCTTGGTTCAGAGGGAGTGGCTTGGACAGGGTTTGACTCCTCCCACCAGCTTTTTCTGCAGCAGGGAGACAGCAGAAAGAGCAACAGACAGAGAGAGAGATACTCAGTACTACAACTACTGGATCAAAACCCAGATCACATGATTTGCTCTGGTACACAAAATGAAGTCATGCAAACAGCACACCGAGTAAAAACACCTCTCAGGTGTTAAGAGTTTTTGTGTCTGTTGGTGTAAAAATAAATCTGTCAGTCCTCTTAAAAATGTGGCCCAGACCTGGATTATTATGGATCACATTTCCAGACATTTAATTTGGTTTGTTTACCTTTTTGTCTGGCATCAAAGTTGCATCTAACAAGTGCGCTAATTTCAATCAGGCTTTAAGAAATTAATATAGTTTTGTTTCATATGTGAATGGATACAAACACAATTAATAACAATCTTATTTTACTCCATGCCCTCTGTTTTTATGTTGTAGACTCCTGAGACCCAAAATTTTGTTTGATGTGCATTTTTTTTCTCGAAGATACTGTACACGAGATTAGTAGGACCTAATATGTGAAATAACTAGAATGGTTTTTGCAAAACACATTGTCCTCATATGAAGACACTGGGTTTAAAAATGTCACACTTGTTGAGGAATACCTGAGCCATTACCATGCAAAACTTGTCAAATTTCATGATAGGCTTTCTGGGGGAATCATTTCTTAGCTTATTTTGGCAATACAGCAGCCAGATGTTGACCAGAGCAAGATCATTGAAGTTTATCATCATCATCATGATCAATGATGATGTTCAGATTGCTCCTCAGCTTGTAGAACAGATTATGTGACATGATGGCAGAAAACCGCAGCACATTTGACCAGAACATCCATCCATTATCTATGTAGGTGCCCATATCCAGCAGTCCAGCTACACCCTGGACAGGTTGCAAGTCCATCACAGGGCCACACATAGAGAGAAACAAGACAGACAACCATTCATTCACTCTCTCACTCACAACTAGGGACAATTTAGAGTTACCAATTAACATAACAGTCATGTTTTTGGTCTGTAGGACCCAGAAAGGTCCCAGGGCCTGGATTTGATCCGGCGACCTTCTTGCTGCGAGACAACAGCTCTACCAACTAATCCACCTTGCATCCTTGACCAGAACATCCCTGATATCATTAATTGGTGGAACAAAAGTAACAGTTACAATTACTATTTACATTTGTGAACTGTTCTAACTATTGGCAGGTTTATCTAACCACATGGTACAATAATTAAGAAAATTATAGTCCCAATGTCCTCAAATGAGAACTATATCTATCAACATTGTAAATTTTTATGTGTTATGAAGCTAAAGATGTACCTGTGCATAAATACATTAGTTTAAAGCCTCAAACATGTTATAAAAATTTACCTTGCATATTTTTCTGACAAGAGTTGCTGTAAAAGATTTTTACAGAAAGGCAAAAATGCAATCTCATATTGTTGTGGCATTCTTTACAAAGACTTCAGTCTAAAAAGTTAACGAGTTAGGCTTCCTTTGTTCAAAACAACTTCATAAACGTCTAACAGATGTGGAAGGTCGAAAGTTCTCTTTCATGAGTGTGTGTTGCGGGATAATGTGTTGATATCCAAAAAGACAAATGACATGGGCGGGGATAAACGGGAACTATTAGGCAGGGTTTATTCCAGTAAGTAATTTTTGGGGGTCACCATTAATGTGTATGGGAGAGGCGCTCCTGAGTCTTGGCAAGGAAACAGACTGATTGTGTAACTGAAGGTATAAAACTTACAGCTCCTATTCTGGGACAGAAGAGTTTGTGTATATTCTGTGATTGGCAACTGACTGTCTTTTAGGAACTGCTAAATAAAATTCTCCCTCAAAGGCTGGCTGAAAACGAAGACTTCTGCGTGTGTTTTTCAACAACTACAATATGAGGACGCCAGGTCTCAGGAAGACATGGGATGATATTGCACTGATTCCAGGTTGTTAGACATGAGCGTTAGGTTTTTCGGTTTTGTCTGTCTTTTTATAATAGGTGACAAAGATGGTTTAGTTTTACAGCAGATGCCAATTGGAAACATCAGTCCCAGGAAGCAAAAAAGGAAATCATTGCCGTTGATAAATGGCTGGAAAAACTTAACATCACATTTAATCTTTATGACGCTAATATTTTAACATAAGTAGTGTCATCTCCAACAACTCCCTGTTCAATTGTTGTATTGGTCATGATGATCGTAGCAACTTTGAAATGTCATATTAAGTGAATATAAAGGTCTCCCCCTTGTTACAGGATTTTGTGTTAAAAAAATTAAATTATAAGAAATCAATGGTTTGGACCTAAATCACACCTGACATTCTAACTGGGGGTGGAGACATTTTTATATCCACTGTATACCTTATAGATATGCCACAATAAAAAGTGATGTAGCGGTGACGCAACAAAAACATCACAAGATCCCATGCCATGCTGTTCTAATGCTCTGCCTGTACTGTGAAAGGATTGTATTGGTTTTGTGTGAGCAGCTGTATTAAATAATGACTGAATAAACAAAGATTTGTGGATTTCTCACAAATTATTAAACAGGTTTATAAAATATAACAAAAACATAAATCTATTAGCCTGATGAATGGGGAAAATATATTAAAATAATAAGATATGTGAAACACTTAATCCACCATGAACAGAAAGATGTAAAACTATTGTCAATAAAGTATTTTTAGAATGCATTTACATTTTAAATTGATTAATTTTCCCTGGTTCTTTACTTTTTGCTGCCTTCCTGTTGGTTCTGTCTGAGGTTAAAACAATAAAAGATTTTTTTAACTCTGGGTCTACAAGTTCAGCTGTTCTCTGTGGCTGAAACCTGCTTACCTCTGCAGCAACATAAACATCCTACTCTTTTTCTACAGAACTGATGCTTGGTTCTGTTGGACCAGCCACCCCTGGTTCTGCAGATGGGTCGTCTCGTCCCCCACCCCCGCACATTATCAGAACTCTGAGCTCAACTCTACGCAGCTCATTGTTTTGACTAAAACTGACTAAAACAGACCCTGAACTACACCCTAATTGTAAAATCCAAACGTGTGTAATGTTACAAATATCATTTTTTTGCTAATTGACAAATAACTAACGAAGGACTGCTGCCGCCCCCGGGACCATGTTTCCTGCTCGTGACTCGACGCGCATCAGCTTAGAGAAGACGTATCGTTTTGCCTAGATTCTATTGTCCTGGGAGGTTCGGGCAGCTAACCAGTGCAGGAAGAGGGGATGTGAACACGTCCAGACGCTGCTGCTCGGTGAGGACAGGAGAAGGATTTCAAGGACCCGTGGGAACCCTGTGTATGATAGTTGTGTCATTGCTTTTATTTTTATCTGTCATTACAGCTGAACATCATATCCTTTGTGTTCTTGACAGATGTACCACACACATGTTGTTCACAGCATCATGTTGCTGCTGATGCAAACATACAGGGTTGTTGGAGTATATGTTGCATTGTCAGAGCACCAACATGTACACAGCATTTATTCTGGTACAAGTGGACAGATCACATAATGTCTGTTGTTATCAGAGCTATTTTCTACATTAATTCCACAAACATGAACCTGGAAACAGATGTTTGTGTTTTGTTGTTGGATTGGTTTGGACTTTACTTGAAAGTGATGAGAACAGAAAACATACAAAAATACTAAAGGGTCCTGCTTACTTCATTTGAAACCTCATAATCGGCTCTTATTTGCGTAGTTATGTGACAAAAATCGAGTTGTTATGCTCTTGTAGCTTTGTATGCCTCTTCTCGACACAAGGCCCGGGCTGAACTTTTTCTCACAGGAATGCATGCTTAGTACTAATTGATTGGTCAGATGTTTGTGGGCGTGATTGTTTATGAAAATAATTCGTAAAGACATGGTATCATTTTGCTTTATGTACTCCGCTTTCAGAAGTTGGCCGTTGTGTGTGCAAATAGCATGGATAGTTTTGAAGAGCAGCTGGAAAGTACCCCCATCTGTAGGACTTTTCCAGACACTTATACAAATAATGAAATGGCTAAAAACTCCTGGTTAGTGAAAGCAAAGACACTGTGCACAAAGGAGTCTGTCTGCTGAAAAGTGTGGTGCTCTATCTGTGACAGATTTATGGACAAACAGCGTAAATTGGAGTGGAGACCCTGACAAGAAGAAACCCGTGCTGTGACGTGTACTAAAACGAGAGGGGTTTCCCAGGATCACCACACTGTGTGCCTCGTGAATGGTATGTGTGAAAACGAACTTTGCACAACCACGTGACTGCGAACCGACTGTTTGGCTTCAGATGGAGTATGAAGAGCCATTAAGATCTGCTAAAGTAGAACAACAGAGAGCAGTTAGCAAGCAAAACAACTAAAAGATAGTGGCTGATAGGCTACATGCAACAAAACACCAACATCATGAAAACATAAATCATGCTAACACCATAGTAACTTTACCACCCTTCAGCTCAACCCAGACACATGTGCAGTTAGAACTCATCATGAATATTATATGAAAGTCTCATACACCACAACATTGCTTTTTCACAAAGTATGTGTCATTTTCTCAAATTGTGATATAGAAAATTTAAAACATACCAACAAATGTGTCAAAAATACAAAGTGTGGCAGTAGCCAGCCTTCTCTGTTTTTTTAAAGGGGCAATATATCATGTAAAATGAACTTTTTTGAGTTTTATATCATGTTATAATGTTCTCCTCTCATCAAAAACATGTCCAGAGTCTTGCTTTGACTCAT
>JARVJO010000002.1:739284-754063 GCA_031762555.1 Cynodonichthys magdalenae
GTTGCAGGCAAAATGTTTCTAAAGCATTTCTCAGTTTTCTTCAATTGTTGTGGCAGCCGACAAAAACACAAGTTTAACCCAAACTCGTGACTGAACTGCTCAAGCCACCAGTTCAAGCAAAAACAAACTGGATTTGTTGTTAACTTAACTATCTGAATGAATGAATTTCTTGCGCACCAGAAACATGAAACAGAGGGGCGGGACTAACGACTGTCATGGCAGCCTACATACTCTTTTTGGGAATCTTGTGGATAATGTACAGCCTTTGTGTGGAAGTTCTTTTGTGAAGGTTTACCTCAGTCTTCACCTGCATCAGGGTTGGATCTAGGGAGTCCACAACCACCATTTCAACTCCTGCTCCAACGCCCACACCAACTCCAGCTTCCATCAGTTCATGTTGGGACTGGGAAACAGTGACCATTCCTTCTACAGGACCTGAAACACAGAATTAAACAGTTGGTCTTCGGTTGTTTCAACACTTTAATGAAATGCAGTCAGACAGAACCTTGCTCCAGCAGGACTCCAGCTTGTGTCTGCACTACACCCTCTGCAGCTTGCTGAAGGAGATCAACCACTGTGGGGTCCTGGCTGTGAACAGCCTGAATCGTTGGGAAGTCTTTAGAGGGGACATCCACCACTCCTACACCATCAGCCGACCCACCATTCATGCTGCTCAGCAACTGAAACACAGTGTTAAGAAACAACACACTAATCATCCTGCAGAATCATCAGCAGACTAAAAGTTTAAAAAGACACAAGTCTATACTTGTTTTTTTATTTGTACTACTACCCAACAGACACTAGAACAGGGGTGGGCAATCCAGGTCCTCGAGGGCCGCAGCTCTGCATGTTTTACTTTTTTCTCTGCTCCAACACAGCTGATTCAGTCATTTAATTACCTCCTCCAAGTTCTGCAGAAGCCTGATAATCACCCATTCATTGAAATCAGATGTATTGCAGCAGAGAAACAAGTAAAACGTGCAGGGCTGTGGCCCTTGATTCCCACCCCTGATCTACACACTTAACTTGTATAGAAACATCTGAATATTCACAAAAGGCTGCTACCGTGTAGATGGAGCTCATGGACTAGTAGAAAAATAAGTTTAAACACCACAGTCCCACCATCAACTGGAACTTTGCCCCCCCCCCCCCATGATTTAGTGAACACTTAATTATTTAATGATATGCCTGTATACTTACTTACTCTAAACACTACAACTGTTACCTTCAATATCAAGAAGGAATTGGCTTTAAACATGACTTTTGCAGTCTGTTGGGTTGTGATGATGCTGATCTCCCTTTTGCTTTGCTGCCTTTTAGCTCTGAGCTTTGTTCTGTCAAAAATTTGCTACCTGACTGTCCCTGAACCTGAAAGGGAAAATAAATGTTACACAGCTGGACTTATGAAACAGGAAGTTCTTCCACTCAGAACAAAAACTTTAGAGCCATCAAATTTCAAACAAGGTTTCTGAAATCTGTTCAGTCCCTCCAGAAAGTCGCGAAGCTGCGATTGCAACAATTAATGTAAATTCAGTCATCATTCGTAAATTTTGCGCAGGCTTGCCATTTTCACCAGTTATGATGACTGGTGAAAAGCTGAACCACAATTCTACTTCTCTGTATGATTATCATCTAATTGTTTTAAAGATAACTCTTAAACAAAGATGGACTCACAAGAAAGTACCTGATTCTTTGAATCGATCCCTAGATAACTTTTTTGGAGGCTTGAGTATTGACCAATACGGATATCAACCCGATATGATATCAGAACAAATCCTACATATTTTATTGCTTATTGTGTAATTTGGAATGTTATGTTACTTTTAAAATGTAAAATCAAAAATCAAGGTCACTTAAGCTAATTACTCTGGATATAAATGCTGCAGGATAGTAATCCTGGAGTGGACAAATGGAATGGACTGTTTGTATCGAACATTTTAGAAGCAGGCGTTATAATCCGATAATCGTGTTTTGATTTATATCAGACAGATATCCGATATTGATATAGAGTTGGTACATCTCTACCAAAAGAGGTGTTGATAAAGCATAACCATAACCTACAACTAATTGCATTTTGGAGCCAAGATACTTTAAAAGCCAAACAATGTTGGCAAATACAAACATAACTTTATCTCAGCTAATTGGCCTACTATTGAACTAAAATTTGGTGTGGTGGTAGTTGAGCATAAAACTAAACAGAAAGGATTTGTGTTGCATGTTTACAATCATGGATTGTAATCTCTATAAACATGGTAAATGAACTGAACTTATATAGCACTTTATCAAGTCCCCCTGGACCCCAAAGCACCTTACACTTACATTATTCACACACTGATGATGGTAAGCTACATTGTAGCCACAGCTGCCCTGGGGCGCACTGACAAAGGCAGGGCTGCCATGCACCAGCGCTACCGGACCCTCTGATCACCATCAGTAGGCAAGGTAGGCGAAGTGTCTTGCCCAAGGACACAACGACTAAGGGGGATCGAACCGGCAACCTTCAGGTTACAGGGCGACTCCCCTAATCACTCCTCCACAGCCGCTCAGCAACTAACTAACTTCCTGTTTTAATAAATCAAAAAAGGATTGGTGTATCTTATGTTGCTGACTAAAAGTAACTGCAGTCATGTTTGTGACTTCACCTAAAACTAGAGAGTTTGCCTACACGTCCTCAGCCTTGATGCTGATGTGTGTCTGGAAGCTACATTTTGATTTTGGTTTTGGTAACAGCTTTGACTCAAAGTACCACTGTATTGATACAGGGTGGAGAGATTCCGTATTGCATTTATATTGTGGTATTTTTGTAGCTCTCCGAGCCGAGTCGTAGAGGGAGCTCTCTGCTATGAAATATATCTGCGCTATGGGGCTCCAAGGTGGGGGGACTGCTGCAACAACAGCTACAACCCAATCAGACTGGTTACAATAGAAAAACAACAAAAACAGCTCGATATTTGGAAGATGGAGGACTTCAGAAAACAACGAACCCTGTATATTTGGTCTTTGAAGCCGCGGCGGCAGGATCAGTTCTTGCAAAGTCTCACCTGGTGTTTCTTGTGTCGCGTAGGCTAATGGCTAGCTCTACAGTTTCCGGGTGTGCACGCTGCTACAAGTCAGGAAGAACGATCCAGACGAAAGACAAACAAATTAATTAATGGATCGGGTTACTTTGGGGGTAACTGAGGTGTTTCCGCACTTTAATGTAGCAGGATGTGGGCCTGAACCTGAGCTGACACTACCATGACTATATATTAGCATGGCTAGCTTCATGCTAATTATTCACAGCGAACATTGTGAGCTCTACTCAAGCTACCAAATAACATCTAAACAAATACGACTACGACATATTATTCCTCAAAACCCGTTGTTTTAGTGGTATATTTGTATTGGGCCTGTATGGGCTGGTTGCTGTCACATTAACAAACTAGCTCCACATCGTTCAGGCTGTAAAAGACGAGACAAAGACGACAGAAAATGGACGCCTCGGTCTGAACTCTCTCTGTGAAGTTGGCAAATAATCCACTTTATTTCATTACAAATGCTCATTATGTATGTTAGGCTAACAGTACATTTGTTTCACCCACGGATATTTAAACACATTTCAACGGATTTTTTAAAAACGATAGAGGGAGACAAACACTCTTCGGGAAGCTACCAGGACGTAGAGCCCCATCGTGACACCTAGAGGCCGAATAAAGATCCTGCAAACTCCCCCCTTGTCAGAAAAGTAGTGATACTTTACCTTTTTTATTGTGTTTTCCCTCCCGGTGAACCCAGCTGAAAGCACAGAGTCTGAGCAACAAAGTTTGACTTGAAAAAAAAAAAGTGCAGTCTTCTCCGCAGTTTATTTTATTTCCTCTCCCGCTTCAGCAGAGTAGCTTATTCCACAAAATGGCAGTTGAGGGCTCAGTGCGCCTGTGCGGCCGCTGGGGGGTGGTGTCGAAACAGCTGTAAGCCCTCTGATTGGACAGCAGGGGGCGCTCCGGTGACGCCCCTCATTCACAGTGACACCAGCTGGTCCTTCAATTTACTGGTCTCTTTTCTAATGGAAATTAATTGCAAACATAACCATAACAATATATATGCTTTTTATTAAAAGAAAATACTTACATGTCAAAGGTGTCTGAGTAGTAGCACATTTTGTAAATAACGTGGATGATGTTTAAAGAATTAAGTTTGAAGTTCAATCTTCAGTTTTCAATAAGATTCTACAATAAATTAATAATGTGAAATTGTGGGAGAGGAAATTACCCTGCAAATGCAATATTAACTTAATATTTTGATCCCAATAAAATTAAAAGATTCATATGTAAATATTAGGGAAAATATATTTTAAATGCTATTCTTTCTTTAGTGAACGAAACAAATGAAATTGATCTAAAATTATTTTTATAGGAAGATATTTAAAGTATATAAACGGTTGTATTTTTGGTGATTAAGGTAGACATTTCAAATCATCTTTTTTCAGTGGAACAAAGTCCAGTTAAAAAAAAGATTATTTTTGTTAACTAAAAATAAAACAAAACACAAAATTTATGTTTTTTATGAAAGCTTGAGCCATTCTTGAATATTAGCAGAATCATTTAAATTTATTATTTAAAGTTAGTTAAAAATAAATCAGGCCACAAATGATCTTTATTACCATAAAAATCAGATTTAATATGATTGTCCTTTTATGCCCCTTTGATTTTTGTTTAATTATTTATGTTCTGCAGTTTCTTTCTTCTTTTTTTGTGTGTAAACTCACAGAATGTGTGTGCTTTTTGCACTTGATGCAGGACATGAAGTCACACCACAAAATAAAAGTGTCAAACAATCTTTAAAATAAATGTTTAATAAATTGCATACATTTGACATAATACTTTCTGAAAATATATTAGAAAAAAAGTATTAATTCTGCACAACTTTTATTGCTTAAACAAAATGTATACATGTATATTTTTGTTTCACAGGGTTATCTGTTTTTTAATGAATCTGTAATTGAGGCACTTCTAAACATTGTGTGTGCTTTGCTGTCATTCAGAAACACAGCGAGAATTTCTAGACAGAACCTCAGTGAAAAGACAAAGTGACACACCGTCATTCTGCTGATTGATCCTATAATTTTAAAGAAAAACATTTGCTATCTGGCTGTCTCCACTCCCTTCAAACATTACATTATTCTGCAGCTCATAATAATACATTGGCATTGTGTAAAAAAAAAAAAAAAGCTGAATCCCTGTATGTCATTCATTAGAAACAGGTGGTTTTGGCACATTATACTAACTCTGCTCATCCAACATAAACTACAAACTAAAAAATAAATCTGTAAAGTTTAAAAATACACTGCAGCACCAACATGTCAGGGATAAGATGGCACCAGTAGTTCCTCCTGAACAAACGACACTAGAACTTGAACCAAAGTCACCTGGGATCAGAACCATTAACAACAGAGCAGAGCTGCTCGGGTCAGACGGATGCGTCCAGCTGTCCTGTTTTTGTGTGATTGTTTGAGTCAGTTGATGTACAGGACAATCCCGAGCAGGTTCCAAACACAGAGCAACACAGAGAGTTAGAGTTCAGTTTGTTCAATCATAAAGAAAGCAGAAAGTCACTTTCATCAAAACAAACAAAAAGGGTCCAACCTGCTGCAAAAACCAGACATTACTGAAAAATGAGAAAATAAAAGCTAAAACTGAAGTCCTATTTTATGATCAGGAGAAAAAAATTTCTGTAATCCAGCAGAGGCCAGGTGATACGGATCCATACACAGGGAATTTGGCGCCAAATCATTCGCCAAAGAAAAGTCCCTCCTAGTTAGTTAATTAATGTTAATTAACTAACTACTCAACCCTTGCTGTGCTTTGTTTTCTACTTCGTGTTATCAATTATTTTGACCTTTAAATGGAATTTAAAAGTTTCTTTGTGGATTTATTCTCTACCTTTTTGCAGTTGTATGTTCAGAACAAGTTAGATCTTTCAGAACGTCCTGGCAACCATTGACAGGGACCTCATATCAACACTATGAACAAAAAGGTTGCGTGCTCCAGGTTCCACACGTCAGGGTGTATAAAATAAACTGCAGGAAAAAGTGTAAAAATACAAAATATGTTTACCTCCACACAAAACTTTTCACATGTTTGTATGAAACTAAAAATACTGATACTTTATAAAGTACAGTTTTCTGAACTTAAGGGGTTTTTAAACGTTTTCACCATTTATGGCTTAAAACCCAACCGATGAACATTTAACTGCATACATACAGTATCATTCAAAAAGCCTCATAAATGATGGAAACAACCTCAGTCCAAAGGAAACTGTAAAGTTTCTTATGGTTTTGATACATGTAGATGTAAACACAAATACAGCTTAGGTGCATTAAATGCATAGGAAATGTTTAATTGTGTCACATCAGCAAATTAATTCAGAGCAAGATGCCTGTGATGATTCCTCAGATCAACACAGGGGCGGAGCCAGAGGGGTAGGCAAGTGATGATTGGTCACTGCAGGTGCAACCCCCAAATAATAGACAAGTGTATGGGGATCATGGATTTTGTATTTACATTTAGATTGTTCTCTGATAGTACTGTATAAAATTGTCAGCAGTGTGTGTTCAGCTTTCTATGGCTAAATAATTAGTTTTTATTAGCATTCAGCATGTGTAGATATGATCACACAACATTTCAGCTCAATCTTTCCCAAAACAGCTGAATTATAGTTATTTGGAATTAGCTGTTGTGGCCATCTTGAATTTTCAAATCCAAAGTGCTTTTCTTTATTTGTATGTGTCCCCCTAATAAACATCTTGGCCACTCCTTGCAAAACAGTCTAGCTCCACCCCTGGGTCAACAAGGTGCAGACCTGTCAGCAGAGGCATCTGATGTGTGCTCAGTTCCATGTTCTTTGGGATGTTTGAAGGAAAAGTGTGCAAAAACACGCAGACGCACAGAAATATTCAAATTGATCAAACTGAACGATTTTGGTTACTACACTGACTTTCAGTATGAAAGCTGCACGCTTTGATATATGAGGCCCCAGAACTGCAGGCAGCACCAACAGATCTGCTCCATGATGTGTCCATTACTAATGCTACATCTCAGGTGATCTTATCCAATCCAGAAATGGTGTGCTGTTTGGAACATGTCCAAGTGCACAGTTTTTTGTTGTTTTAATTTTACAAACAGACATTTTTAAAGTATAAAATATTCAGTCAGTGGGGTTTAATCATCCAAGCAGCTCGGAGCAGACAGACGGTGTTCAGTCAGAAGGCTGTGCTGGCCATGCTTCCTGGAGCGAAGAGACTCGGTAGGATGTCCTGAGAAATCTCCACGTGTCTGTGGGCCATCTTTCCTTCTTCACCTGCTCCACACGACAAACAGAAAACAAAAGAAAAACTTAATTACTGATGTCTGAAAGGCATCTTTCTAAGACTAAACAACAACAAAAAAAATTGTAGTTTGATTACAATTTGGCAGTTTTTATGTTTATGATTATTTAGTTGTTATTTCATTTTTTAAATTTGGTCTCTTTAATTTTATTCTGCGTCATCAGTTTCCTCAGCTCCTGCTCCTCAGTCTTGCCACTCCCACTCTCACCTGCACATTGTCTCGTTTTCCCCAGCTCTTTGTTTTAGCCCATGTAATCCCTTAAGAGTCTGTTTAGATATGATTGGAGCAAAACATGTGTTGTTCTTCTGCTACACAAACCTTTATTTTGTAAAATAAAAGTTTTCAGTTTATCCTGTGAGCTTCAAGAAACAAGTCTGAATTTTCTTGGGTTCACGCCAAATATAAGCTAAAAGGGTTAATTTTTTCCCCCCTAAAATATAAAAGAATTATAACTAAAGTTCCCCAAAAACAGTTGTGTTGTGTAAAATATTATTAAAAACAGAATGTACTAATTTTATTTACATTAGAACATAGTAAGCATGCCAACTGTATTCAAGTAAGAAATGGCAACATTTTCAAGACAATATAATGTCATTTTAAATTTGATAGCAGAAACAACCCAAAGCAGTTGGAAAAGATTCAAAAAAAATAAAATCTATAAAAAGTGGTCGGAAAAAAAGCATTGGAAATTTTTGCTAACAATAAAATAGTTAAAAAAAGTTTTAAAGTCTCTGTGATGCTATGGAACTTGTGAGAGAGCACGGGGGGGGGGGGTTCTTTTGTGTTCCCAAGAAACTTGGCATCAAACAAACGGTTTTACCCATTGTGCCATAACTGGCAGATTTTCGTTTGAATTTGGTTCAACCAAAGTGAAACAAGAAGTGACATCAAAGGGAAACTCTTTAAGAAAAGGAACTCTGGTGTTTATTTACTGAAACATCATTGTTTAAACTCTGACTCTTCTTCATCTCTTTGATGGTGATTCAAAATAATCTAATCTGTTTATTGTAGCAATGCTCTGTTCACATTCAGAAATTTCCCTTTGACATTACTTCCTGTTAATTCATATGAAAATATCTAAACAACCGTTCACCTCAATGGCCTGACATTTTTTTCCTTTTTTTAGGAAAATGTTTTCAGCGTCATCTTTCCAAAAAGGAGTTCTTATTTGTTACAAATAGTTACACACAGCCACAGTTACTTTAAAAGTCATTAGCATAGCAGGTCATGTCCTCTTCAGTCGTGGTCTGGAAAACAATCACTACTTGTCTCTGCTTGCGTTTTTTTAAATGTTATTTTATAGCCTTCCCAAAACTAATGTGCAGGACTGCTGTAAACAATATGACAGCTAACATTACCTAGGTCCAGCAGTGTTTGTTTGGCAGCATCTCGAACTTCCTCCTTATCTGTCTGACAGAGATAAACCAGCTGTTCAATGCTTTCTTTGGCCTGAAACAACAAACATCAAAACACAGGAGGAAAGATTAGAACCAGTTATAGAACCAGTTATAAAATAAAGAAAAGCACCCAGATTTTTCAGAATTTTTTCCACAAAGTTGAAAAAATGATGATATTTGATGGCATATTACTGTAGAAGCACACTTTTTGTTGAAATTCCATCAGGAGCTCATGCTACAGACTGGGTATCTTTCAAGATTGTTTGAAAAGCTTTTTATAACACCTCTAATAGGCTAAAGCTAAACCCACACAACCAGTACCCCTTAAAGCACTTTGTAGATCCATGATCCAAGATGTATCTGCCTTGGGATGGGACTGTCTACCAAAGTCTTTAAAATGTCTCAGATTGTAATGCAAGTCTCTGAAGACGCTTACATTCTTAACATAATTAAGAAGAAAAGTGACACAATTTTTCTCAAAGAAAGTCTGAATTTTGTCTCAACTTAGCTTCCATAGTTCTAGTTATAGATGGGTTCAATAAGACCAGATCCAGCATGCTCCTCATTGTCCAGAGGGATCCTTTTGGTTTTAAATTGTTAAGGGAAGTTGACTGTTGGAGAATAGTGGGTGGCTTAAAGCTGAAATTAATAAAATACTTTTTCAGGGACATTTCCTGATGCATCTCAATAATCCAGGTAGAAAATCAAAAAGAAAAAATAAGTAGGTCCTCTGGATGGGTTCTTCTTTACTGAAATGTTTCGTCGACAAAACATTTTAATAAATAAGAACCCATCCAGAGGACCTACTTATTTTTTCTTTTTGATTTTTCAGGGACAGTTTTCAGGGACAGTTTCACAGCATCCTTTTTGCAACCAGTGACCCAGTTCACCATGATTTGAATGGCCAATTAAAAAAAAAGATCCATGTTTGTGTGCACAGCATACTTAATTTTTTGTTGTGCACATTATTTTTTGTCCACCTCTGACCATATCACACCCGCCTTGGCTCACTTTGTACCCACCTTGTCAGCAGCCCCCTACCTTCATGATATAGTCTGCAGAAGAGAACTTTAAAAATTAAGAACTGGCAGATTTAGACCAAAATTTTATTATTTTTTTAACTTTTCATTGTCATTGTTTTCAGATCACAATCTGTTTTCTGTCAGAGGAGAGGTCTGTACGACGGCAGTCATAACATCTGTGAAGATTTGTTTTGTGTGTGCTTTCTGTTGTCCTGTGCCTCTCTCTAGTGTTCTTTTTGTGTCATGTCATCTCAGTCCTCAGATTATTCAGCTCCTTCTAGTTCTTTCCTCCACACCTGTCTGCACTTGTAATCACTCAGCTGTTTCCACTTCCACTCATCCCTGTTTGTATATATTCTGCTCAATTTCTCTCCACCTTCGTCCAATCATTACTTGTACTTGTACTTTGTCCTGGTTTCCTCCCAAGTCGTCTTGGTTGTTTATGTATTTTTGCTGCCGCCACGTTGGCTCTTTTGTTTAATAAATATTTTTATTTTGAGCCTGCCTGCATTTGGGTCCATCCTGTCTTCAGCTCCTTGTCAGAATGATCGCACCAACACAGGACCCAGCAGGCAGAGACCTCTCCAGCTTTAGAGGAGCAGTTCCCGTCTCTGCTGCTGGAGGAACTTAAGGTAATGCACCTGCTGATCAGCGGTGCTCTGATAGTCCTCGGGTGGTCTCCTACTCCTGCCTTCCGCCTCGAGCTCTGCCAGCAGATCGGGAGCACCCTGTTAAGGTGCCCTGAATTACAGCTTCTGACGGATATCTCCTCTCCTTCGTCCTGAGGGTTTTGGCTGAGCCGGTGGGTTCCGGCTCCGCCGTATCAGCAGTCCTCAGCATCTCTGATTTCGCTGCACCCTCCGGGCCTTCTCCGTTGGGGAAGGAAACCACAACTTCCGCTTCATCTGCTTCTTCTCGCCGCTGTCTGAGAAGTGGCAGCAGCTTCAGGGTGGTCCCCAACAGCCCCTCCTGAGTTTCCTGTGCCAGCTGTAGCTTCAGGTTCATCCGTGCTTTCTACAGCAGCTGTCTTCGCCTGCTGCAGATTCAGATCCAGCTCCAGCTATAGAGGGGGTCCCGGACGCCTCTCCTCCACTCTCTCCTGAGAGGGTCCCGGACGCCTCTCCTCCATGCTCTCCAGAGGGGGTCCTGGACACCTTTCCTCCAAGCTGTCCAAAGGGGGTCTTCGACTTCTCTCCTCCATGCTCTCCAGAGGAGATCCCGGACACCTTGGTGTGTTTTGGCATCCTTGGAGAGGAGGCAGCTGCAGCCCCAGTCTCTCCACGTCAGCTGCAGCCTCAGGTCCATTTTCAGTTCCAGATCTAGATCCAGTCTTCGAGTCTTCGAGAGTGTTCAGAATTCAAGCTTTGCTATCCCGAGTACTATTACGACTCTGAGAGTGAACCAGAGTATGATCCAGACTATGATCGCGATGACGACCCCTTCTGTCCAGAGTACTCCGGATACTCGCCACTATCATCTGTTCCGGTCTCTACACCATCAGTGCCAGTTCCGGTCTCTACACCATCTGTTCCAGTTCCAAACCTCGAGCCATTAGCCCTCTAGTCATCCATTCAAGTTTCTACAACAGTTTCAGTCACTACATCAGTTCCTGTCTTCAAATCTCCAGTTCCAGTTTTTGAGCCACTTCCTGTTCCAGTTTCAACTTCTCCATCTCCTGTTCCACCTCAGTCACCAGTTCCTGCTTAATTCCCATCATAAGCCTCCACTTATCTCCAGGCCCCGGGTTGTATTGTAAAGTCTCTGGGTCAGCCTGTTCCAGAAACCCTGGGTTAGATTGTGAAGTCCCCAGGTCAGCCTGTTGCAGAAATCCCGGGTAGAATTGTAAAGTCCCCAGGTCTTCCTGAGTTTCCTGAGTCCCTGGGTGGCATTGTAAAGTCCCCGGGTCCTCCTGAGTCTACGCCGGCCTCCGAGTATCCTGAGTCTACGCCGACCTCTGAGCACCCAGGGTCACCTGTGCCCCCTGAGTCCTATCTCGTCCTTGGCCGGGCTCCGGGCCGCCCTCCAGAGATCCAGCTTTTCTGCGGCCTGGCTAAGGGCCATACTTCTGAGATCCAGTTTCTCTGGGGCTGAGCCCATGGCCGACCTCCAGAGTTTTTTGCCCCCTACAGATGTGCCTAGGGCCACCTTTTGGACATTTTTTGTCCTGTTTCTTGAGGTTTTGGTTTTTGTTCGTTCACAGGGGTTTTTTTTTTCCTGTCGGTTTTTGGTTCCTTGCTTGTGTTTTTCTTCCGTCCTGTTTTGTGTCTCCTTGTGGTTTGTTTAGTGCCCTCTGTCCTGTGTTTTGTCTGTACCCCCCACCTCCCTCCCATGTTTGTGCTTTCCCTTTGTAATCGTCTTTGAGGGGGAATACTGTGAAGATCTGTGTGCTTTCTGTTGTCCTGTGCCTCCCTCTAATGTTCTTTTAGTGCCATGTCATCTTAGTCCTCAGATTATCCAGCTCCTTCTATGTAATCATCTGGAGACGATCTTTGAGGGGGAGTACTGTGAAGATCTGTGAGCTTTCTGTTGTCCTGTGCCTCTCTCTAGTGTTTATTTCATGCCATGTCATCTCAGTCCTCAAGTTATCCATCTCCTTCTAGTTCTTTCCTCCACACCTGTCTGCACTTGTAATCACTCACCTGTTTCCATTTACACTCATCCCTGTTTGTATATATTCTGCTCAATTTCTCTCCACCTTTGTCCGATCATTATTTGTGCTTGTACTTTGTCCTGATTTCCGCCCGCGTCCTCCTGGTTGTTTTTGTAGTTTTGCTGCCGCCACATGGGCTCTTTTGTTTAATAAATATTTTTATTTTGAGCCTGCCTGCATTTGGGTCCATCCTATCTCTAATCCATGTTCACTATTCAAACAGGACTCTGCAGCTCAACCAAGGAAATTGAGAACCCCCCACAAATGTTTTGAGGCATTTTAGAGACTCCCTTATGAATGTTGTTTAAGGCCCTGTGACACTATAACCTTTTAGACAACTTAAGAAAATTTTGTCCAATTTTGAAGATGCTATGCTGAAGATGGAATAAAAAATACAACTGGAAGCATCTTTTGGTCACAGACATACTGCAATGCTAATGATTAGATCAAATATATAACTTATGAATTACTTAATCATAAAAAATCTTCATAAGTTGGCACAAATTGTCTAAAAGGTTTACTGTGACAGTGCCAACAAGCTGTAAAAACATTTTGTTTCTGTCACTTGTGATAAGTAAATTATTTAGCAGCTAATGTAAGTCATTCCTAAAAACACAAATTAATTTCATTGAGTTACAATGAATGCAGCAGGACTTCCTGTTTCTGAGGTACAGTGAAGATGGATCAAAAAACGATTTGAGAAGGAGTTCTGAACAAACTGAAAGCAGATTTTTAAATGAAAGATATCCTCAGTAAATAACGTTTTTCTTTGTTTTCTAGTGACTTCAGATACAAATATACATTCAGATATTTATGTTAACAAGCAGGTCTTGATAATGAATACCATGTCTCATAAAACACATTTCAGACAAACTCAAAAAGCTCTGGATGAACAAAGTTTATTACCTTTAGACATGCTAATGCTTTACATCCACAAACCCTGGCATCCAGGTCTTTGTCTTCCAACATCTCCAAACAGTTCACTAAAGCCTAAGAAAGTAAAATAAACATGGGGCGTTATTTTTTTCAAAATCAATCAATCAATCAATCAATCAATCCATCCATCCATGCATCCATCCTTCTATGCATCCATGCATCCATTTATGCATCCATCCATGCATCCATGCATCCATGCAGCCAGCCAGCCAGTCAGCCAGCCAGCCAGCCAGCCAGCCAGCCAGCCAGCCAGCCAGCCAGCCATCCATCCATCCATCCATCCATCCATCCATCCATCCATCCATCCATCCAGCCAGCCATCCATCCATCCATCCATCCATCACCTGTTCTCTCTGTTTGGGTTGAGCAGCCAGGGTTCTTAGTATGGAGCGAGCAGAGGTTAAAACTTTGCTCCGTGGATCTTTTAATAATTTTGCCACAGCATGGAGTCCTTCCCTCTTCAGGCTGCACTCTGCAGGTCTGCGTAGAGAACTCATGATCACATCCTGGTCTCCTGATGACAGGTTATGCACCAGCCACACTGTTGGAAGGTTAGTCATCATTAATGTTCATTTGTATTTCTTGTATTTACTCACAGTGTTTTTAATGACCCTGGATTGTACACAACCTTATTAAGACATTGACAGACAGGTGGACACGGTGTGTTGATTGTGTTTCGGTGTATTTTGATGTGTACCTTCTTCTTCTAGCTCACTAACACCATTAGACTCCAGGTAACTCCACAGCTGGAACACCGTTACCATCAGTCTGTCCCTGTTACCTCGCCGAGGAAACTTCTGGTCCAAAACTTTCTCAACCAGGCACAAGAGCACTGAGAAAACATGTGCAACCATTAGTAACATGGAACATACTGCTGTAAACATGAACACACGTCACTGTACCTGGGTCTGCTTTCTCACGGAGCATGCTGGAGTAGATTTTAGACAGCGTCATTAAAAATGTTTCAGAAGGGACACAGAATTTGCTGCCATGTTCCACACACAGCTGCCAGAGTGGCACAGCACCAAGACACAGACCCAGCTCTGGTACCACTGCAAGACAGAGAGCAGGTCAAGATCTTGTGAATCTGCCAATTTAGTTTTCTGAGAAAATGTAATGCTATGTAATTTTACTTAATCTAACTTTTCAATCTTCTTCTTACACTAGAGTTAGTCATGGAGTTCCTCTGAGTTCAGTGATTAAACCAATCCTCTTTACTTTATAAATACTTCCATTAGGTAAAGTTATTAAACAGCATGGGATAAATTTCCATATTCCATCAGTTACTTAAACTACAAGCATGTCTTGAAGACGTAAAAATCTGGATGACTCTTAATTTTCTGCTTCTAAACTCAGATAAGACAGAGGTTGTGGTTTTTGGACCTGAACATCTTAGGGATCAACTTTGCA
>JARVJO010000002.1:827512-846466 GCA_031762555.1 Cynodonichthys magdalenae
CCCTCAATATCTACATGACTATTAAAATCCCCCATTATTATAATTTTATCAGTTTTTAATAATAAATCAGACAAAAATTCAGAGAAGTCGGACAAAAACTGAGAATAAGGGTCTGGAGGATGATAAATAACAAGTAACAGAGATTTTTGTAATTTCCAATTTTGGATGAGAAAGACTGACAGACAAAGACTCAAATGAATTATAACTAATATTTGATTTAGCATTAATAATTCTGACTGATAAACTGCAGCTACTCCTCCACCTCGACCTGTTGTTCTAGGAACATCAAAAGTTAAATAATTATCAGGAGTGGATTCATTTATACTAACAAAGTCCTCCTGTTGTAACCAGGTTTCAGTAAGACCGAATAAATCAATAGGATGATCAGTTATCAGATCATTAATTAACAGAGACTTAGAGGAAAGAGATCTGATATTTAATAAGCCACACCTAATAGTTTTCTTGCTTTGTTCTGGTAAAGTAACTGTGTTTCTTTTTATGATTTATTTTTCTAGAAAAATCAGAAATTAAGACAACTCATAAATTCCTTCAGATCAATTTATTATTTTTTTTATTTTATTCTCAACCACTTACTGTGAAATCCTGAAACAACAAATGTAGAGTCTCTAGATTTCTTGCCTCTGGTAAACCCAAACATTAGTATAAAAAAATAAAAACAAAAACAAATAACAAAAAAACCTCACTAACTCCAGGTTAGACACAAAGCTGCCAGTGCCATCTAGTGGTGGAAAGAAGGATGAACAGATTATATCTTCACAAGTTTCTTGGTTCTGACAGTTTAGAAATTTGTTTTCCAGTTCAGATGTTGCCCATTTCAAAACTTACTTTTTTCATCCAAAAAATCAGATAGTTCTCTTTCATTTAATTGCTCACGACACTCTTGAAATGTTTCAGTCTGTTCTTAAAGTCCTTCTCAGCAGAAACTGCAGTTGTAAAAGTTTTTAATTATCTTTCATTAACTACAGATTCAGGAGACTTGGCTGTTCTTTTGATTTTAGACCTAACACCTGTCTCTGACGCAGTTGACTGCAGGATTTTGATGGAAATCTGTGGTTTCAGAGGACTGGACTGGACTGGACTGGTTCGGGTCTTACTGACAGGAGTTCCTCTGGAAGCCTGGGAGAATGGGTTATATACTCAGCCCTCTTTACATGTGGCTTTCCACATGGATCTGTTCCTTACCTGGGCCTTTTTATTTTCCATCAGCTTTCTCTCCCATAGCTTTTAAAAGTCTAACATCTGATTTCACTCAGATCCACTGACAGTTAAAGCATAATAACTTGATGAAAAGGACTTCTTCATAACAACAGAGAATTAGGAGGGAGACACATTTAACCCATAAAGATTGAGGGGTTCAGTCTGCAGATGGCTTTAACTGATTCACTTGTAGGATAATCAGACATCAGAAAAAGATGTTGATCCCGTAGGACTGCTTCTTGGTAAGTGAAACAAATACATAAATAAATGCAGCTCAAACAAAGAGAACTTGAAGTGATGCAGTTTGAACAGAAAACACATTGATCATCCACAAATTTGAGATATTTGAATTAGCATTATTCCATTTCCTCAACAATACATTCTTACATGTCAGAATGTCATTGTGTTTATCTGTAATCACATTCTTACCTACATTTACAATATGTTTTTGTAATTTTTTTAAAGCAAGGAAGCTGCGATTACTGGAAATATAGATTATTACTAGGCACCCAAATAGAAAAAAACAACAGTAATTGAAGTAATTTTTACTACTAATAAAATTGTTCTCAAACATAATTTCTTTTTTGTAAGAAGAAAAATTTTCCTTGCACAACAGAACATGAGGCATGGCTATAAGAACAAATGATGTCAGAAAGCTGACTGAGATTTTTGAAGAATCTAGAGACAAAAACAGTTTATCTGAAGTAAACAACTCATTTCCTGGGTGCAAGGTAAACATTTATCCCACCATGAGACAAGCTGGCAAACAGCATCCATGACGGAGTCTCCAGAACATCTCGTGATGTTTGTGATGGTTTGTTGTGGAACTCTTGGGTTTTAGAATCAGGCATGCTTTAACAAACTGGATTTATTGTTGCTGAAGATTTCACTTCTTACACACACACAGATCAGAACAAGCTGAGAACAAACAGAAAGCTGGCAGATGTTTCAGAGACAACATGTGGATCTGTTGGGTGAACATGTCAGTATTATTGCTTCATTAGTGACACCTAGTGTTCAGGAATATAACTGCACCTCAATTAGATTTCTGTAGATCAATTTATTTTACAGACGGAAATGTGATAATTCGATGCTAACTGTTGAGTTACTGAACTAAACACATCTATTTCTGTCAGGTGTATTCATTTTGCACCATATCTAACTTAAGTCTCATATTTCATTTTGATTCTTTTTTGTTTGTAATTAAAAAATACATTTGTGAGTCATTATTGTTTTTATCATCATCAATAAATGGCATTGATTAATTTTTTTTACTTTCATGTTGCATTATTCACATATCTTACTGTGCTTAAAGGCTAAACTGCACTTTGGTTAGAAGCCAGATTAAATGGCCTATTTTTTATTAATTTATTTCATTAATAAAACACAACAACAAGTCTATAATTAAACCAAGTGAATCAATTATTAAATGATAAAGATGCAGAAAAAAACCTTTTTAATATCTGCCCCTTATTGAAAGTTTTTATCTGCTCATTTGTCTTTGTTGACATCCGAGATTAGAAATTCAGTTTTATTTTTAATTTTTCGGGTAAACCTGTTTAGTGATTAAAATGTGTTAATTTGCCTCTTTTTCTCATTCAAACGTTTCTTGCATACACTAACACACCTACAGTTGGAGAATTTGGCCTGTTGTAATTATTATTTTTGTTTGTTTAGTTTTTTTTGTTCAAATGGTACAACTTTATATCAAAGGACTAATTTGTGTTTGATCTCATTTCCTTTCTTTGATCTTCTTGAGTCAGTGCATTTCAAAGGGAATTAACATTCTGAGTGTAGGACTAGTATACAGTAAGATGTAGGTGGAAGCATTTCACATTTGATCCTGTGGGGGTTACCAGCCACACCCAGGTAGTGGGGGTTATGTTAGTTATGTGGGTGTTCATTACTCATTACAGTTAGGCAAATCCTGATCCTGAGAAAGTAAAGGGGGGAACTTTGTGTTCAAAGTTTTATCGTTGTCTAAGTTTAGATCTTGGCCCACAGGCGGCGTGTCAAGTAACACGACTGCAGGCTGGAGCAGCTCCACACTTCAGACAGAAATACCTCTTCACACGGAGCTTTAAGGAGAGACACAAGACCCTGGATCAGTCCTGTAAACACCCATCTCACACAGGAAACACTCAGACAAATCTCATTTTTGTCTTTGATCATCATGACAGAAGAAGAGTCAGGAGTCCATCTACCTTTAACACCTGAGTTCAGGCAGCAGACACATTTTCTACGAGACGTCATCTTCCATGGCAAGTTTAGGGTGAGTCCAGGACCCTGAGGGGGCCAGCAGGTCTGCTGCACGACATTGATATTTTTGTCTGTATAAATTGTTCTTTTGGTACGAGGAACATTTTGACTGACATAGTAGGCCAGAAGTTTCTGATAGAGACACATCAGTCAGTTTAAACTTATTAGTTCAACTAACTGCTTGGTTTTTAAAGTGTGGGAGAAAAACGGAGATGTGTCTCTGTTTATGTGCACAAGAAAAGGGACTATAAACCTGCAGGATTACTGCACCTGCCAAACCAACATGTCTCCCACAGCAACAAGATCTGTGCAAAGATAAAAACTGCTCAAAGTTAAAGCATCAAGTCAAGCCTGAAGTGATTTTCTGTAAATTAGTTATTAGCAGTTAGTTCATTATTCAGCTGTCTGTCACATTCTTGTAGTGACATAAATGTTGTTCAATTCAAATAACAAATTAAAAAAGTGTGATACAAAAGATTTAATATTAGCTAATGAAGAATTCTTTAACTACAATGTGCTGTTTTCAGAAATAAATCTTATATATAATCCTGAAAAAGTATTTATATTTATTTGTTTATTTTTGTTTTAAATCTTTCATTTGGTTATAGCTTATCCTGGATGAAGACTTTTGCCTCGCTCTCTCTGTGCTCTGTACTCTACGACAGAAGGAACTATTAGGAAGTCACTTCAAAGTGAGCTGCTGAGCTCAGATTTATGGTGGTAGTAGCTGAGAGTCCTTCACAGCACACATTCTTGCATGAAACATCTCACAATCAAAGATTTGTTCAATCTAAACACAACACAATCTGATCATAGTCTAAAACTCTGGTATGGAAAGTGACAGGTGCAGTTCTTTCAGAGGACGGTAGTGTTTTTTTTTGTTGTTGTGTTTTTTATTGTTAATTCAACATTGAACATGTCTCACAGAACTCTGACACTAAGTGCTGTTGACCCTGCAACCGGACCTAAAATCTAACTTTATAACAATCTGTGCTCAGAAGGAAAAGCCAACATTTGGATGTTTAAAGTAGTATTTAGATGTTTCCCATTTAAATCCTTCAGTCGGTCTATATAAAGTGTAACAATGCTTCTGCTCTGAAATCCTCCTTATCGTAACTCCACAAGTCCGTCTTTCACCTCTTTTCTGAGGTGTGTCTCAGATTTGAAGCTGTCTCTTTAAATCCAAATGACATGCTTCACACACACACACCCATCCTCACCTTCCAGCTTCCAGACCGGTTCATTCTAGTTTGACCACTAAACTGTAGTCAGAGGTCCAGACCATGGCAGTTGTGTCATAAATACTGTGACATAAAAGCTCAGAAAACATAATAGAAAATAGAAAAAACTGAACGGGCAGAAAAATATGACCCAAACAGAATATAAAGATATATTTGCAGCACCAGGAGAAACTAAATTCAACTTTTCTGCCTCCTAAAGACTTCAAGTCCGTCCGTCCGTCCATCCGTCCGTCCGTCCGTCCGTCCGTTTTCTTCCGCTTATCCGGGGTCGGGTCGCGGGGGCAGCAGCCTAAGCAGAGAGACCCAGACTTCCCTCTCCCCAGCCACTTGGGCCAGCTCATCTGGGGGAATCCCAAGGCGTTCCCAGGCCAGCCGAGACACATAGTCCCTCCAGCGTGGTGACTTCAAGTCCACAAAAAAATATTTTTTTAAAAAGTAGATTTTTGATGATATGTCCAATTTAAACTGTTGAAGTGCAAAGAAAACCACAATCTAGTGCTGCTGCCATTGGCTTACTGTGGTCAGCTTGGTAATCACCTAAGTGTGTCTGTCATTCCCTGAGTGACACCTTAATGAGATGCAGACAGAAACCAAAGCTGAAAAGTAAGTAGATGTGGGAGGCGCTTTAGAGGAGAGAGTTCAGTAAAAGTCCTCTAGCAGCAATAAACAGACTGGGTGTAAAACAAATTATAAATACTATAAAAATAATATAAAGAGTCCGCTTTCTACTGCAAAATTTCCAAATTGGGATTCTGCAAAAACTAAAACACTGTACTGTTTTTTGTTTATTTTATTTTTGTCCCTCTGAGATTTTTGGTCAACTGTAGCGCAGGAACGGCTGCAGCTAGCAACATGAACATTTGGTAGGAATACAGATGTAGCCAAACTACACTGCATTAGCTAACTGTTTTGCGATAGACCACATATTTTAAGTGGGGGCACTATTTGAAATGTTGGTTTCTGGACATACTGTAATGAACCAGGGAGTGGATTCGAAAATTCAGCCAAACTCAGAACGCGAGACTGAAAGCGAGACTCACGACAGGTTTGACTTTAGAGACATGGAAAGTGGGATGAACGCATATTGTTCTTGGCAAACGTAGTCATAGATACACCGGGTTTACCACTTTAGAGATGGGAAAGGGTCCAATAAACCGAGGAGCCAACTTACGACACTCTAGAAGTAGAGGTAGGTCCTTGATGGAAAGCCATACTCTCTGGCCCACTTGATAAGTTGGAGCCGAGGTGCGTTGTCTGTTAGCTGCTTTGGAGTAGATGGAGGACATCTTAATGAGTTCCTTTCTGGCTCTTCTCCAAGCACACTGGCATCTCTGTTCAGCTAAGAAAGCAAATGGGACCCTGGCTTCTGTCTCTTGGAGGGTGAAGACCGGTGGCTGAAATCAATGTACTACATAGAAGGGTGACAGACCCGAGGAAGTAGAGGGAAGAGAGTTCATCGAGTGCTCCACCCATGGCAGGTTCTGCACCCATCTGGTGGCGTCGTTCTCACACAGGATTCATAGCTTGGTCCCGAGTTCCTGGTTGGCCCTCTCTGACTGTCCATCGGTCTGAGGGTGAAACCCAGATGAGAGGCTGATGGAGATTCCCAACAGGCTGCAAAACTCCCTCCAAAACTTGAAGACGAACTGAGGTCCTCGGTCTGACACAATATCACAAGGGAGACCATGCAGGCAGAAGACTTTTTTGGTAATGACTTCGTCAAGTTCCTTAGCAGAGGGTAGTTTTTTGAGAGGAACAAGGTGGACCATCTTGAAGAGCCTGTCAATAATAGTAAGAATGACAGTAAAGCCATTAGACGAGGGAAAACCTGTTATAAAGTCCATCGCAATATGAGATCAAGGTTGAGAGAGGATGGACAGCAAGAAACCTGCTGGTGGGTGTTGAGAAGGCTTAGACTGGGAGCACTGGACACAAGATGACACAGAGTCTTTACCATCCTTAGACATAGAAGCCCACCAAAACTGTGAGTTTATGATGCTTAAGGTTTTGTGGATACCTGGATGACAGAAGATGTGTGAACAATGAGTACCTTTTCTACCAGGTGTTCAGGAACAAACAAGCAGTCTCTAGGGCAGTTGCAGGGGGTGGATGATCTTGGAGTGCTTGTCAGACCTCCTTCTCAACATGGGTAGTGGACAAGTGGACACTCTCGGGGAGAATGAACTCATCTTTAGTTCTGTTGTCTTTGACTTCTTCTTAAATCCGGGAGAGAGCGTCAGGCTTAACGTTCTTAGAACCAGGTCTGTAGGACAACACAAAGTTGAAACGACAAAAGAAAAGGGCCCACCTGGCTTGTCGTGGGTTGAGTCTTTTAGCAGACTTAAGGTACTCCAGATTCTTATCAGTCCAAACAAGGAATGGTTATTTAGATCCCTCCAGCCAATGCCTCCATTCTTCAAGTGCAAGTTTGACTGCCAGCAGTTCTCTATTGCCCACATTGTAGTTACGTTTGGAGTCTGATAAGCCCCTGGAAAAGAAAGCACATGGGTGAACCTTGTTGTCAGAGAATCGCTGGCTAAGGACTGCTCCAACCCTTGTATCGGAGGCATCCACCTACATGATGAACTGACAAGAGGTATCTGGAGATCGAAGAACTGGGGTGGAAGTAAGTCAATTCCGTGAGTTTGTTAAAGGCTTTTTCAGCCATGGGGTTCCAAACAAACTTCTCTTTAACAGAAGTCAACACATGAAGAGGAGAGGTTACTAGACTGTAGTTTCTTATGAACTTAAGTTAAAAATGAGCAAAACCCAAAAGCCTCTGGAGTTGTTTGCTATCAGTGGGCCGGGGCCAATCCAACACAGCAGAGACCTTGGAAGGATCCATTAAGAGAGATGAGAAAGCCAAGAAAGGATGTAGTGTTCTAGTGAAACTCACATTTTGCCGCCTTGACGTAGAGGTTGTTTTGGAGGAGCCTCAACAGGACTGCTCGAATGTGTTTCTTGTGGGATTCAAGACCTTGAAGCTTAAAATATCATCCAGGTAAACAAAAACATACTGGTCCACCATGTCTCTGAGAACATCATTAATGAGGGCCTGGAAGACAGCAGGGGCGTTAGTTAGTCCAAAAGGCATGACTATTCATAGTGGCCTGTGGGGGTGTTGAAAGCCATTTTCCACTCGTCCCCTTCACGGATTCAAATGAGGTGGTAGGCATTACGAAGGTCTAATTTGGTGAATACAGAAGAGCCTTGGATCAAATCAAAGGCAGTACTCATAAGAGGTAAATGGAATCCGTTCTTAATGGTAGTCTCATTTAATCCCCTGTAGTCAATGCAAGGTCTGAGTGAACCATCTTTCTTGGAAACCAAAAAAAACCCCTGCTCCAGCAGAGGAGGATGAGGGGCAAAAGATAGTGAGTCCTCCACATAGTCCTTCATAGCCTAGTTCTCTGGTCCTGACAAGGAATACAAACGGCCTCTGTGTGGTGTGGTACCTGGTAATAGATCAATAGGACAGTCATAAGAGCGATGGGGTGGTAAGGAGGTAGCTTTAACCTTATTGAAAACTTCCTTTAGATCATGGTAAATGGTGGGGACTTTGGAAAGATCAGGGTACATCTCCGCCATTCTGTGGGTGTGAGGAGAAGAGGAAACGGCTTCAAACAGACATGTACATAAACAGCTCTCTGCCCAGCCCAAAATCTCTCGTCTTCTCCAGTCAATATGGGGGTTATGGTGATTTAGCCACGAGGCCCCTAAGATACCTGGAAATTTGGGTGAATTAATGATCAAAAATCTCAAAGTTTCATGGTGATTGCCTCTCATAGACAATTGAATGGCCTTTGTTTCCTGACAGGCTGAGTGTAATAGATGTCCATTTAAGGCCAAAACCTCATGCTTCTTAAGGGACGGAACAATCTTAATCCCAACAGCAGTGGCAAAAAAAGTCCATAAATTCTGTGTCAGCCCAAGAATCAACAAAAATGTCAATCTTGTGAACCCTGCCATTTACCTTGATTTCTGCCGGTAGTTGTGGTAACGAGGAGATTTTAGGTGCAGAGATCTAATTCAGTATGTATCTTCCTCTCCCTACTGAGTCTGGTCTTTTAACGGACAGGAAAAGTCAGCGTTTTCAGGTTTCAGAATACTGTCAAATATGAGCAGCTCGACAACAGACACATGAGAGGCAGATATGCAAAAGGTAAGTGTTTTTATTTACAGGAGTGCGGGTTGGGATCCGGATCTGAAAGGGAGGATTCAGGGTGAGTAACTGGTAAGTAGAGTAATGGTTTAGAGAAGTAAAGTTGAGGCAGAGGAGTTCTTACGGTTTCCAGGTAGTGATAATGCACAGAAGGAGGATCCAGATCCACAGGTGAGTATTTCCAAAATCCAATATTAACAGAGACGTGTTCCTTGTATCAGTGGAGGCAGACAGGCGGCAGCACAGGTGAGTCCAGGAAAATGACAGGTTCTCTTTTACAGGCTCAGGTAATCAGTTAGTAGTAATCAGGTTCTTCAGGGAGCAAGGTCTGCACACAGGTAAGCAACGGGTTACAAAAACTCAGGTAGGTATAACTTACTGAGCAGCTGATTATCATACCTTAAGGCAAGCGATGAATCAGCGAGGATCTGATCTTCAGAGCAGCCTTAAGAACCCAAGGAGCTGATTACCAGGAGCAGCTGCAGCTGTGGAGAATCAGGCTGCCAGCCAATCAGGAACACAGGTAGGTTAAACACAGACAGACAAACACCAAATGCGTGACCCTTGCCCACACAGTAAAAGCACAGGCCAAGCCAATTTCTCCTCTTGGGAAAACTTGGACCTCCCCAGTTGCATTGGTTCTTCTGTTGAGAGTTGGGAAGATGTGCTAGGGCTCTGGGTCTCAAAAACAGAAGAGGTGACTCTATCAGGGGCTGATAGTGAATTTGCAAACCTGCGGCATCTCTCCCTTCTGATATCATGAAGTCGAAGATCAATCCTTGTAGCCAAGTCCTCCAGTTCATGAAGAGATCTGAGTCTGTCCCGAGGGGCCATCTCGTCTTTGATTTCCTCATTGAGTCACTTGAGAAAAACATCTGAAAGAGCCTCTTCTTTCCATTTGCTGTCAGCAGCTAATGTATGGAAGTCGATGATAAATTCAGTAATTCTCCGTTGACCTTGTTTCAATGAGAATAATCCTCTAGCTGCCTCCCTCCCAGGTAGGACTGGATTAAACACTTGAATTAGTTCTCTGGCAAAGTCTTTGTATCTATAACAACACAGAGAGTATCTCTGCCACTCAGCTGTGCCCCACAATTTAGGTTTACCAGATAATAATGAGATTACATAAGCAACCTTTGATCTTTCAGAGGGAAATGACCAAGGTTGTACTTGAAAGTGAATTTTGCACTCAGTCAAGAAAGGGTGGCATTGGTCTGGTTCACCACGAAAAACTTCTGGAGGAGTGAGACGTGGATCATGAATTGGGGCAGGAAGGGTGATGCTGAGGCCCAGGAGATGGCGCCACATGGCTAGAAGGCTGAGAAACAGATGGGTTAGGTTAAATCTCATATTAATTGCATCATTTTATGCACATTTCTCTGCAATTTCTCAATGGCCCCTTCTACACCTGAACACCATTGCTGAATAGGCAACAAATCCATACTGGCCAGATTATTTTGTATGGAACCAGGGAGTGGATTCGAAAATTCAGCCAAACTCAGAATGCAGTTTAACAATTTTATTAAATGTGCAGATGAGGTGAGAACTCCAGGTAGAGACAGCTGGACACTCTAAAAGGCAAATTGAGTAATGAATAAGGGCCACAAAGTAAACAAGAACTTTAAATTAATGGCCAACTAACCTTTGGGTGGAGATAGAGAGTGAGGTTTTCCCTCTCAGTGGAGGAACAGGAGAGCAGGGCTGAGACTGAATCCTTAAAGCAGGCGAGGGTCATACACAACAGATCAGAGAGCAATCAAACCCAAAGGAGTACCAGTTTGCAAAGCCTAAAGTCCAAAAAGGGGTTTAAGGTCCGTAAGGCAGTGGCAGATATCGAGGCAGATGTGGGCAGGGCAGGAGGCAAAAAATCCAGAGAGCAAATTCTTTAAATTGCATATGGCATCCAATTTGATGGGGTTATTGCTCCACACTGTTTGCCTCCACACTGTCTGCCCTTGTGTCAGCTGTTATTTCCATCAGGGACAACAAGAAGGGGGCAATCTCCTTTGAGCAATTTGTCACGCTTTGATTGGTTAACCAGACTGGTTCTTCACTGTATTTAAGCTGATTGTTGAGGGCCACGGACTCATTCTGTTTAGCACAGGCTGTGTGGCATACTTTGACACTGCCTATATTATTCACTGTGTCTTGCATATGCAATAAATCCTGACAACCACTTTACAGAGTACTTTGTATTTTTGAATCACCTGAGTTTCTGCCTTGTTAAATAAATATTTTCCACAACACGCTCGTCGGTATTTCCTGATAACGACATAATTAACTCGTTATCTAGAGAAAACGATCCTTGTTATTTCGTGATAACGACATATGTCGTTATCACTAGAAAACCATGGAAAATAATTATAAGCGAGAAACGGCGCCGCTTTTGGCTTCTGTAGATAACCAATATTTCTACTTAAATACAGTAAAAAATACATACAGTACATTTGTACTTAGTTACTTTACAACTCAGATGCCACCACAACACGGTATCTAATTTAAGTTGTCAATCAGTCCAGACTTCTGGTGTGGAGAGATGAGCAGCAGCATCAATCACTGTCCTCAATTGGTCTGACTCTCCCTTTGGATATAACTTTTATGTATGTAGTCATTGGAAATTTTCAAACCAGTATAAAAGGAAATAATGAGGAAATGCAGTCAAATCCCAAAGAGGATGTTTTAACCCCATGTGAAAGTGAAGAATGCAAAGTGGGGGCTAACAAGCTAATCGACAATGTTAGCTTGGAGGTTATGAAAGCTAGCATCATTGCCAAAATGAGGAGGTGTGCACAGACGTGAAAATATATAAACAATCAATCTCCCATTATCCCATGCTCCACATGTGTACAGGAAATTTCAAATTTTCTTTTGTGCATAGGAAAACAAGAAAAGATGCTCAGTGTCATGTCCAAAAGCAACATCTGTCAAGGTTTTAATCTTTAGTAATTTCACAGACTTCTGAGAATGAACTCTTAACATTTCCTGCATGGTTAACTCACAACTGTTTACCATCTTCTGTCTGCTACTGAAGGCTCTGACCGCAGAGGAAAATACTGGCTGCCAGCACGGCCTCTTTTTCCAAGACAGCCAGCGGCACGTGGACTACATCCTCACGTATCCCGTCAGAGAACCGGACGGGGGCCGCTCTAACCTACAGCCAGAGCCGCGACCCAATGAAAACAATGTCACACACAGCCACGGCAGCCAGACCCAAGGTAGAGACCACCAGCTGCTACAAACTCACCCCTCTTCCTTCCAGTCCTTGCCTGCGGCTGATGTGGAAAAGGGCCGTCCAGAGGAGAACTTCAGCAACCCAGAAGACCACAAGGCAGCGAGGAGAGAAGAGTTTGAGGCCAAACTGAGAATTATGGGTCTGGAACTGGAGAGAGATGAGGAAGTAAGTTTTCATCTCTTTCTCGTTTTATTGCTTATTGCTAAAAGCCTGGATATGTACTGTCTGCACATCCATGGAGCTAGTCTGATATACAAGAGGTGGCACAAGGTTCTGTGCAGTTATTCTGTTTCTACATCTTGGAACCTCTCTCATGGACACAAACAAATAAATGTCATTGTAACATAACCCACTCCATCATCAGGGTTAAATGTTGCTGATTGTATTTCTGTGTAGCTCTCCTGATCTCATCTGGAGTTGGATTCATAAAGCTTGCTTATGCACAAAACGAGCCCAGAAAATTGCGTACACCACTTTTCACGCAAAGGTTGTGGTATACAAAATCCAAACTTGACGTGAAAATATGCATTCCCTCACGCCAGTTCTGACCCATGCTACGCTCATTTTAGAGACTGGAAGGTGGAGACACACATGGTGAAGTGAGAAAATATAGCCACACTGCGTGATTATCACTCTAAGATATTTAATTTCACTTTATAATTAAACTTAGATTTTAGATAAACTTTATCAGAAGCTTTCCTAATAGTATTATTTATGATTCTGCTGTTGAGCCATGAGGACTTTTTAAATAAAAAAGACCAACTTAAATCTCTCCTGGCCACCCTCCTCCTCAGAAGACCCCCACAGACCCCTCCCCAACAAGAGATATAGGAGAAATTTCAACACGAAGCACCACAGCAATAAGATTTATTTTATAAAGTCTGTATTCCTCACGTGCATGGGGTGGGGGGTATGAGCCGCAGATAACGCTGGAGCGCAAAGCAGAAAGAAATGTGGTGGAATGGGGAACTTAGGTGAAAAACGAGGCAATGGTTGGGTTATTTATTTTTTGAGTCCTACAGGCTCAGAGAAAAATAAACTTGAAGCTGATTTTTTTAAAAAGATCTATGAGATTGCTCTAAACGTCTGTATATCTGCAAAATCAGGGAAAACCTGTGTAAAGTACAATCTGTAGATGTGAGCAGTCGTCATCACCTGTCCTCAACCAGACGCACGACGGAGCACATGTCTGAGCCGACAAATCGCTTTTTTTGACACTTATCAGCTGACTCATTTAAATA
Organism: Cynodonichthys magdalenae; assembly: GCA_031762555.1. Taxonomy (NCBI): domain Eukaryota; kingdom Metazoa; phylum Chordata; class Actinopteri; order Cyprinodontiformes; family Rivulidae; genus Cynodonichthys; species Cynodonichthys magdalenae. The sequence goes on from JARVJO010000002.1 coordinate 840,866, forward strand.
CACCTTAACATTCATCAGGTGCTTTGCATTGAGTGTTTATGGTTGAGTGTGTGTGTGTAGAGGGCAGAACCTTAGGAGTGACCTTGTGCGCAAACTCTGAGGATTAGGTGTGATTTATGAAGGGAAATTGCTTGAAGGTGTGCATGCGCATGATTTTATAAATCTGAATTTTATTTTTGGCATAAGCCATTTTCGCCTTTTGGCCGTACGTTCACTTTTGGTATGGTTTCCATGCAATCCTTTATAAATAAGGCCCAAGGTCCTTGGTGGCCCACAATAAATCCTGGTTGAGTCATATTTGGTCAGTTTTTAATCTGGACTTCACAGTCTTAAAAAGCCACAGGAAACAGATTCTACAACAAAACTAGTTTTATTGTGAAATTGAGCAGGCGTCAGGGCCCATATGTATAAACATTTTTTTAAACTTTTATTAACGGGTCCCCATTAGCCTCTACCAAGGTAGCGACTACTCTTCCTGGGGCCCAATTAACGGTGTGTACGCAAAAAAAAGTTGCGTGCACCAGGTTCTACATACGTTGGGATGTATCCAAACCAACGTTGCATGTAAGGGTGTGTAAATACACACACATTTTTCACCTGCCGTGAGAATGTGCGGCAGCCAGGCAAAGTTTTTCAGTTGACAATTTTAACCCACAAAGTCATGAATCTGACCTGAATCCACAGAAATATGACTGTCTTCTGTTTTCTGGATGTAAGGAGCATCTGGACATGGTATTAGACTTTTAGTTTGAGCTTTTATTGTTTAAACTTGAATGGTTAAACTGAACCTCATTTAAGATTAGGCCAGAAAACAGAGCAGCCTAAAAATGATCAAAACAACCTCAGTCCACTGAAAACTGTAAAGATTATTTCTATACCATATATATTTATTTAGGTATAAAGATTTATTTTTGTCATGTCGATAAACAGAGATCACACACCTGAGAGGCGCACAAACACAGCTGAGGAAAATAAAAAGTGTGAATTGTCCAAGAAGCATTTTAATTCTCACTGAGAAAAAAAAAACTTGTCAGCGCAGCAGATTAATTCAGAACAGCTCACCTGTGATGATTCCTCAGGTCTACAAGATGCAGAAAATAGATTTGTTCATCAAAAGATAGCTGCTTAAAGTTGTGCGTAATTTGTGGAACAATGTCAGCCACTGTGTTGCAGGTCGACATCACCACAAGATGAATTGGGAGGCAGTGTGTTTTTTGGTATCAAAGCAAACTAATTACAGTCAGTCATTTTACAGTAGATCCTGAGCAGATGTGAATGAGAGACTTCATGATTCTAAAATATAAATTCCACACTGTGGCACGAACTGCTGCGACTCAGTTCTTCATCAAATATTTCATAAATTAAGTTCAAAATTCTACCAAACTCATAGTTCCTCTGTGTTTACAGTCATTTATTAAAAACGTGTAATGATGGAAATGTCTCTCAGCCTCATGTGCAGCTGAAGACAGCAGCTTCACACACGCGCGTGCACAAACACCCACTCCACACATTCAGTTTCCTTTTCCGCGTGTCAAATACATTTTTACGGTCTAGTACTTATTAAGACATTTTTTCTATCGTTCTCCATTTCATTCATCATTTTCCTACATCTACAAATCATTTTTGATCACGCAGAGAGCAGAAGCTAAGCAGAAACAAACACGTTGGACACATTTGCATCTATTTTACATATTTAAACACAGACGTGTCAGTGGAGGAGTGAGGTGCGCTCAGTTCCACGTTCGTTGGGATGTATAAAGTAAAGGTGTGCAGAACATGCGTGCACACAGTTTTATTCATCTGAATTATTTTGTGCGGTGCACTGTTTTAAATTTGTCCATACGCCAACTTTTAGTGGGAAAGCTGCGCACTTGAGGGCCCAGGTGATTGGGAATCTGTGGAACAGGTGAGGTTAGTGGTGAGGGGGCAGAAGAGAATATATAATCTGACAGATTGATATACTTTTATAAAGAGTTTTTCATCTGATAAATGAAACAACATTTAAGATTATGTAAAACACTTTGTTTGTAGGTGAAACACTGCAGCATGTAACAGAAGTATCTTTTACTTTTTAAATTTATTTTACTGCAATGAAACATCAATTCTAAATTTACAATTGTTTTTAAATATTTTTTAATATTATTTAAATTATAATGATATATTGTGAGATGGAAATCACTGGCCCGTGGGCTGGCAGATGAATATCCCTGGTGTATTATGTAAACATCTTAATAGTAGAACGTATAAGATTATTTATCCTGTTAGTCTGGAAATTTGACTCAAGTTAAGTGAAAAAATCTGTCAATGGAGTAAGACAATTTTACTTCTTGTCTCAAAACAACATAAAAAAATTATAGATTTTTTTTGGCTTGATATTTGAGATTTTAAAACTTGGTTAGATGGACAGTTTTTGCAGTGAAACAGTTGTTGATAATATTTGCAAAAACATTTGACTTTATTTCTGGAGCTTTAATACTGAGTTTTGAATAATTAATTTGGTTTTAACAGAGTTAATATTTTAGAGGCTCTATTTCCCATTTCAAATCTTCTGTTAATATAACTTCTGATTTATCTGTCAATACTTCAGCTCATTTCTGTCTGTCTAATCCTGATGTTTCTCGTTTCATGTCTAATTTTCTCTTCATTGCTTATTCTTTTATTTCATTTTCCAATTCTTGTTTTTAAAACATGTTTATCCGATAGAGATTATTTTAAGTTTAAATTTTGACTATTTCCTCATAGTTTTAGCTTTGAAGCATCCCAAACAGTTACTAAAGGTAAATTCTACTGCTGGGCATAGATTAAAAATTTCAATCTCAATTAAACTCAAGATATTTTTGCAAATAATCACAATTAATCTAAATTATTTTTTATAGTAATGATCACTCTACTCTAGCTGAATGTGTATGTTTTTATGTTGCAATACCTGTGTGACACACATTTTTCTTTTGTTTTTCATTTTAACTTCTTATTGCTTATTGTATTTTTTTCCAGACAGCATGAGCCTCATCTATCTTTCATTCCTCTTAATACTCATTTGGAATGACAAAAAATCCTTGAATTCTTGATTTAATTTCATTATTCTGCACAATATTTAACTGACTCGAATATGTTTAGAGCATTTTAGGTACCGTTTTATAAAAAATTAGATTAAATCTTTCACCCTTTGACTCCTGTCAGATCCTCACCGGATTATTTGATTGAGAGAAGCTGTGCTGGAAGTCAGGAGAGAGTTTTTAATGATTTAATATACACACCATAAAATACTATACATATTTACAATATCTGGAGCCTCCAGAGAGACAATAATGAAGCATTTTTAAGCCAACATCACCTGAAGTCAGATCTGTTTGCCACCCCGACAATGTCTGAAACCAGAACCTGTATCACAGCACAAAAACTCCTCAAAACTGCCCTACTCCCCCGGGATTCCAGTTACCATATATAAGCATGAGCGGAAATTCACACACACACACGTCAAGGCTGTTTTTTCTCGAACGTTGAAACACCTCCACCAGATCTTAATAATAAACACATATGGCTAAATAGCAAAGATTAACTAATTACCGTTAAAATACTGCAAAGCAACATAAATGCTCCTTCTTAAAGCATGATAAACAACACATCCTTCATTCCGTGATCAAATGATTCAAACTGATGTCCAATTTAACACCAAATGTTTAATGGCCAGATTAATACTGAATAAAGCTTGTTCCTTAGATTAATGTTGCCAAGTAAAACAAAGGTTAATATGTAACAATCAGATAATAATCAAACCAGTTCTCACTGCTCTATTAAATGAGCACTGCTACTGTTACAAACAGTAAATATAAATCCTTATACGCCACACAATGCATTTTTAAAAATTTTAAACAAATAAGTCAAACCAAGCCAGTGTTACTTTTACTTTTTCTCTTCCACACGCTTGTCAGCAGAACTTCCCTCTGTTTGTTTACACTGGTTTTAAACTGAAGTGATGATTCAGGCTCGAACTGAACCAGTGTTGTGACAGTTAAGCTTTGCAGCACTTACAGATTTTTACCACATTCAAGCCGGCTATCGGGAAAGGTTTTAAAATAAAAAATGCCCTGAAGAATCTGGTGGCTTCAGGCACATTGTTTCCTCATAGGCTGCAGCTTGAGTTCTGCATCTGAGCGGCAACAACAAAGGCTCTCGTTGGATGAGACACAGGATGCAGGCTGTCTAAAGCCAATAGTGATCAAGATCCTGCCTCCCCGCAGTGACTACTGGGTTTGTGTGTTTCTGTGTGTGTGCATCTTCATAGGCAGCCCAGAGAACAGAGATCAGACGGAGATATATAAAGAAACTGTGTTGATGCGCGTTAAAAAAATTATTGCCGTTAAGCGTGCCCAGCACTAGTAAATTCACATAAAATTATTCACGTATGGTTGTTTATTTCTTTGTTTTTATTAAGTGCAGTTCTCAATCACCAATCTTTAAACTGATGATCTAATCCTTTGGTTCCACTAGATTGGCAGACCAGGGTGGTGATCCCCCTATTTAAAAAGGGGACCACAGAGTGTGTCTATAGGGGCATCACACTTTTAAGCCTCCCTGGTAGGGTCTATTCAGGGGTCCTGGAGAGAAAAGTCAGTTGGATAGTTGAATCTCGGTTTTAAGAAGAGCAGTGGGGTTTTCATCCTGGTTGTGGAACACTGGACCAGCTCTACACTCTCAGCCGGGTCCTGGAGGGTGCATAGGAGTTTGCCCAACCAGTCTACATGTGTTTTGTGGACTTGGAGAAGGCATTCGACTGTGTCCTTTGGGGACTTCTGTGGAGGGGTACTCCGGGAGTATGTGGTACCAAGCGCTTTGATACGGTTAGGTCCCTGTATGACCAGTGTCAGAGTTTGGTCCACATTGCTTGTAGAAAGTCGGGCTCATTTCCAGTGAGAGCTGGACTTCACCAAGATTGCCCCTTGTCACTGATTCTGTTTATAATTTTTATGGACAGAATTTCTAGGTGCAGCCAAGGTGTTGAGGGGTCCATTTTGGTGATCTCAGGATTGCATCTCTGCTTTTTTTGGATGATGTGGTCCAATTGGCTTCATCAGATCGTGATCTCCAGCTCTCAGCGTAGCAGTTTGCAGCTGAGTGTGAAGCTTTCGGGATGAGAATCAGTGCCTCCAAATCAGAGACCATGGTCTTGAACTGGAAACAGGTAGGCTGCCTTCTTCCGAACGGAGAAGAGGTCCTGCCCCAAGTGGAGGAGCTTAAGTATCTTGGGGTCTTGTTCACAAATTAGGTTAATCCGTCACCGATCCCTTATGGTGAAACGAGAGCTGAGTCAGAAAGCGAAGCTCTCGATTTACCAGTTGGTCTACGTTCTTACCAGTGGCGGCTGGTGGATTTTTCTCCAGGAGGGGCTTCAACTCTAAAACAGACATATCTCAAAAAGCAATCAAACATGTACTAAGTTCTATTACGTCAGTGTATTTATTAACCCTCTAAGGTCTGGGGTTTAAATGGCCGTTTTTGATAAATTTTGAATTTACCTCTATAATTTTACTTTAAAAACTACTTACCTTGCCATGTTTGGCATCATTATTTTCAGCACAACCTCAGCTTCATGATTTTAGA
>JARVJO010000002.1:919061-932163 GCA_031762555.1 Cynodonichthys magdalenae
CGCAGTGTTAGAATGTTGTTGATCACTTTATTGCAGGTTTTTTGAAGTTGTTGAACTAATAAAAGTTGATAAAAAAACAAACTGACATCTATGGCTTTAGTTTCTGCAATATTTCAATGATAGAAGTCCTGTTTTATAATGCAAATTGCAGACAATCCTGGTTAAATTGCAAGAAGACATGATGTTAAGAAGACCGCATATGTGAACCCCCACCACCCTCTCTCGGGTGGTGGTGGTAGTGGTGGTGGTGGTGGTGGTGGGGGGGTGTTACTCAGTGATTGGTCCTTATCTGGGTTTTTTTAAATACTTCATCCAGGATCAACAAAATAAATCAGTTCTGAGAAACTAAAGTCAGTTATTAACAGCATTAAGAGTGTTTCTGTGAAGTCTGATAAATACAGGCCCAGGTCTTCATTTTACATTTTGACATGTAACTTCTCCAAAAAATAGATTAGTTTAGTGGTTCTCAAATGTTTTGAGTACCACTTCAGAAAACACCAAGCTCTCCAAGTTGCAGCTTTCACAGCAGACAATAATAATAGTTGAACAATTTTATATTTGGATTTGACATAAATTACTAAACTGGTCAAAGTCGACCCTAAACCAGCTCCACATCAATCAGACAAACTTTCTCTTTTTTTCATCTTTTCCTGTCAACAGGTCTTAAGTTTAACCAGCACTTCTTAAGCAGCCACTAACGCACAGATCAACCATCGTTTACTTCAGTTTTAACACGTTCTCAAAATATTCTCCAATAGATCTTAGTTTCTTTAAATTCTGGAGCCAAAATCAAAATTGTGCTTGAACCAGTCTTTTTGTTCTTTCCTTCTTGGCTTTACACCTTTAGCTTGTTATTTAACATGTAAATAGTTGACACCAAATTTATTTTTCTTATTACCACCAGTGGTACATGTACACATTTTAAGTACCTTAGTTTTAATCTGTAGGATTCTTATTTTACCAACAAAGTTAATTCATGTCATGAATCAGGAAAGCTTGAGTTTTGTGTTTGTATCAACATTTTATTCTGATTATTGTATCTGAAACACATTTTGTTTGCACAGAGCTGCCAGTACTCATGCAAAAATGTTATTTTCTGATTTAATACATTAAAAACATGGTGTTTACAAGTGCTTGTGTGTTTTATGGACAACATACACACAGGTGGTACAATCGGTAACACTGTCAGGATTTCATTCCAGTAAAATGGTTTCAGTGCTGATCCAGTGTTGATGCTTGACCTGTTTATGTAACACATTTTAATTAAGTCCTCACCATTTTAAATCATCAACAAACACCCCAACATTGTACAGTATACACATATATAACAACTATACTGTCCTCACCTTAACATGATGAGAAGTATCCTGCTGATCTGGTTTATTAAAGCTGTCTCACAACAAACAGGTGGGTTTTGCAAGTTTAACATGTTAATTCCATAATTAGTTCATTTTTTATGTTTTATTCAGTCTGTCCTGTTGTTCAGGAAACACTTTTCTAACTATATGTACTACTTTATTAAGCTCCTAAGGCTGACCAAATGCTAAACAATCAAACAAAAACAGGACAAAAGATCATAGTCAAAATAAGAAATAATTGGTTAGAAGGTAAAACTGTGTTTTTAAACAAGATTTAAAAACAAAGTGAAGAAGTTTTCCCCAATCCCCAAAAGTGTTTGTAATTATTTCTATCATTAACACGTTTTGTCTTTGTTTATCTTCATACAGCAGCTACACCTGAACCAGCCTTTCTGTTGATTTGATTGTCTTTCCTCTCCTTTGATCCCAGCCGGTCGAGGCAGATGTCCGCTCGTCCTGGTTCTGGTTCTGCTGGAGGTTTCTTCCTGTTAAAAGGGAGTTGTTTCTTCCCACTGTCACCAATGTGTTGCTGGGAGGTTGCAACAGAAGATTCAACACAATCTGCTGGCTTTTTTAAGTTGATAACTTTTCTTATTTGGATTTCTTAGTGTTTCTTATTCATTTGACTGTGAGTATATTTGAATCTGGACTTGTTTTGGACTGAACTGGATTTTTTTAGGTTTGTTTTGTGCTCTGAGATAACTTCTGTTGTGAACTATCACTATCTGAACAAACTGCATTGAAAAAACAACTCAGGTTTTTGTTTGTTTGGAAAGTCCAGAGGAATTATTGTCTCGTCGTTTTGTTTCTCAGCTCCTGTTAACAGCTTCTTAGCAGCATCCATTAAGTTTGTCTTGAATGACCCCCTGAGACGGTTTTTCCTGCCCTTCCACCTGCTGTCCTCAACTTTCACCACCTCTATCCCCCGTTTCTCCCTTACAACCCAACCAACCAGTACTAACACCAATTTATGTTGGTGAATAAACTTCTAGGAGCTGCTACTTTTTGTTTTCACATCTACAATCAGAAGCAATGGTTTTGTTGTTTCTTTTGTGGAAAGAAACAAAACACTAAACTAAACACTAAAGGGAGACACAGTTCTGTGTTTTGACCATAAGGGGTTGAAGGTTTGAGGAGGTGAAGGAGCGCTGAGAGAAACAGCCCATTGGCTTGTTAAATAAATGAACTCCCATAAAAGGAAACGTGGGGTTTTCCTTCACCTTCAGGGAATACAATACAACTTCTAAAACCAGAAACAGAGCAGCTTCTCAGATCTGTTTCCTCCTCTGGCAGACGGTAAGAACTTCTCTCTCTTGTCTCGTTGAAAAAAGTTTTTATATTTACCAGTTTTATGCCAGTTATGTTTTTTTCTGTTTGCTGATGTTTTATCTTCAGCTTCAGGTCCAACAAATCCATCACTCCGTGTTTTTTATGGTTGATGACATGATAAAAGCCGACAAGGTTTGAACTTTCTGCAATGATGTTATGATAACAGAAAGTTTTTTTAAGATCTTATTGATCTTATTGTTTGGAGGTGAAGCTGTCTGTGCTGCAGGTGTAAAACTTGGTTTAATGAGAGGAGGAAATGATCGTCTCAATGTTATTTTAGATAAAACTCAGGAGCTCACTGTGATGTGAAAATAACTTGCAAGTTTTAAACAAATGAGCTCAAGTTTTGACTCCAGTACTTTACTGACATTATTTAGATGTAAATAAAATGTTTTAATGCAAAAAAAAAAAAAAATTATACTTCCTGGCAATGGATTTACCTGAACTCCAAAGGATGTTTAGAGCCTTTGAAATACTTTTGTAGACTTGTCCTGATGCATCTCAGTAATCCAGGTAGAAAAATCAAAAAGAAAAAATAAGTAGGTTTTCTGGATGGGTTCTTCTTTAATGAAGGAGGAGAGACGAAACATATCATTAAGAAAGAACCCATCCAGACAACCTACTTATTTTTTCTTTTTGACTTTTGTAGACTTGTTTTAAAATCTTTTGTCTGAGCTGAATTAGGGCAGTAACTTTGAAGGTGAATATGTATGAAATCACTTGTATTTTTATTTAATTGGTATTAGTCTGTAGAAATTTGATTTCACTTTGATAGACGTTTTTTCTTCTATTGCCAAAAAGACCAGTTTATATCAACCATGATTGATTTATGACAGCAATGAAAGCTATAATATCCAAGAGGATGAAAACTTTTTGTTGGCTAAATATCTAAAATAGATAAATTGAAGTGAAAGTGTTAGCTATATATGTTAACTGACAACGTGATGATACTTTAAATCAAAAGTAAAAAAATAAATTGGTGGCAAACTTTTGTCAAAAAATGTTAAAATAAAACAGAATGAAGCAAAAGTTAGGTAAATTGTGCAAAATTCAAAATCAGATATTTTCTTATTGTAATTAGTAAAACCTGAGGTTGAGTTTCTCAGAGGGGAGGCTTCCTTCAGGTCAGCTGGGAATCTTGGCGTCGAGCAGAGGAGTGTCTGAGGGTTTAGTTTATGAGTGATGGATGGACCAACTGAAGCATCACAGTAACATCTGTTGTAGTGAAAAAGATCTGAGCCCAAAAGCAGAACTCAGGACAGGACTCCAGAACGAGATCCTGGATCTGGACGGATGAGATGAGCTGGACTCAGCTGAGACCCGAGCTCCTCCGACCTGCAGGAGCAGCTGGACAGAGCCTCTGAAGAGAGGGAGGGCTGACTTTTTCTGACCTGACACTGAACGAGGAGCAAAAATAAACAGATTTTTTCCCCTTTTTGTTATGATGTGAGGCAGAAAAAACCCCAGGGTGCAGGCAGGTTCAATGAACAAAAAACAAAGTCTTTAAAGCAAAAAAGGATGACAGGCAGCTCAAAAAACTCACTTGGCTTGGAACAAGGCTCGAGGAACATAAACACATCAAAACAAGTTGTGGGAAAACAGCACAATGATCCGACAAACACTAAAGACACGACAGAATATAAAGGCCAACTAATGAGAGAAAACAATAAACACCTGGGAAAGAAACATGAGGAACAGGTGAGAGTGGGCGGGGCTGGAGCAAGACAGGCAGGAGGAAGAAACAGAGGGACAAGACAGAAAACCAGAATAAAACATTAACACAGACACAGATCATAACACTTTCAGCCGCTTCATTTCTCTGAGGTCACCACAGTGAAAGAACTCATGAGGATTCAGCAACTGTTTATTTTATTTATTTGTCAGATGTAACGACTGAGCCACTGAGTGGGGCAGGGGCAGCAGAAGGGGCTTCACCTTTCCTTTCCAGAGTTTAATGTAATGGTCAAGATTAGAACCAGCAACTTTTGATCACAGGTGCACCACCACCAGTCTCCCTGTTTTTAATGTACCTCAAAGACTTTATTACATTTCAATTTATTTAAAAGATGTTTTTGGAAATGAAGCCTTTGTCTCTTTTCATTTATCGTCTCTAATTGAATTTATTTTTAATAAATGTATTTCCTTATTTTTTAAGATTCATCAATAGTTAGAATGTTTTCTAGTAATTTTGAGTTTGTCTAAAAAATTTGCAGGTCAAATCACAACCAAATCTTTTCAGTCCAAAAAAAAAAAAGAATCAGATCAGCATCTTTGAAAAATAAAACATTGTGTTCAAATGAGATCAGATCCATTAAACGAGAGAAGATTTGTTGCTCATATAGATTATTCTCCTCTGCTTCTATTCTGAGGCGAGCATCTGTCATGTCTGAGAGGTTTGGAGCAACAGAGAAAGGATCAAGTGTTGCTTGATAATCTTCTCATGACGAATGCTCAGAGGGAACAACTGGACCGCAGAGCCTTGGACTAAAATAAGAGATGAGGGTTTTTGCTAGAGGCGAGTCGTTGATGCTCACATCAGTGTCGAGTTTCCTTTAAGTGGAATTCTTATTTCCATCTGACTGAGACGTTTCAGACTTTTGGCACATCTGTAATTAGGTTCTTGGTTTCTGTTGTTGGTGTCGTTTACTTGTCTATATCTACAAATCTTTGATTTTATTCTTTTGTATTTCTTTCTGTAGGGTTGAAAAAAACAAACTTCAAGATGTCAGAGTGAGTGATTCTGTGTCATTTTTCTTATAAGTTCCTTCATGTGTGTATACAAGGTTTTGTAATAATGACTTGAATTTGTTCTAATTAATTTTAGTAAAAAGATGTCATCGAGTCGGAAACACCACCTAAAGGTAAAAGATGTTTATAAGAGAGAAGCTTTCACCAGGAGCTGTTGTCTTATCCTTTCATTTTGATCCACGTTGTTATATTTCAGAGTTTGATGCTGTCCATAGCCAAAGGTTTGCTGGAGGAGGAGGAGCAGGAGCGAGAGGAGGAGAGGAGGAGGTACATCGATGAGAGCTGTCCTCCTCTGTCCATGCCCAGAACCATGCAGGAGCTGCAGGTTGTTCACACCGTTCATTGTTTATACCGTGTCTGTTTCAGGGTTTCACACAGTTCTACGTTTGATTTGACTCTTTGGAAACTCATTTTACAGAAACATAAAGTAAGGGATTAACCTGATCAGAGAGGGAAAAGGTTTTGTGGCCTGTCTGCAGCGTACAACCTTAGGCAGCTCCTTATTCAAAGCTCCAAGCATGAAGACCAAAACAAAACTGTTTTATTTTACAACCTGGAACCCGATAAACATTTAATTAATACAAAATCAATAATAAATATAAGATGCTTCAGATTAATAAAGCTAAATAAAGTGAATACTACTGTCTGCAGGCTTGAGGTGTCTCTGCTTCAGCACACCTAGTTTAAATGCTGATTAACAGGCTCCTGCAAAACCTGAAGAGGTGATTCAGTCAGAGTCAGGTGTGTTGGAGCAGAGAAACAAGTAAAACATGCAGGACATAGACCCTCCAGGACCAGGGTTGGACATGTGTAGAGATACCTTTTTTTGTTCCAGCATCAGGTTTTATCAGGTCTGTTTCCAGGATCTTGGATCATCTAACCTGGACTTTCTGTTTGTTTTTCATGACCAAACAGCTGCAGGTCTTTAATGTTGGTTCTGCTTGTGTCCAACAATTAAATCAAATCAGAGATTCTTAGTTGGACTGAGGTCTGGACTTAGACTGGACCACTTCAGAACTGGGTTTATTTGGCCACACGTCACATTCACACCAACACAAAGCGAAACTAACAGGTTCCACTCTTCTGGTGTTTTTCACTTCTGTGTTGTTAACCAGTTGTGTTTATTTATTTATTGTTGGTGACCAAAGCAGTGATTTTTAACTGGTGGGTTATGACCCAAAAGTAGGTTGAGGAACCATTTTCAGGGTATTGAGGCTTTGCCTGCATTAAAAAATCTACTCTGTTGCAGTATGTCAACCTCATGATTAATGCTTGAACAAGTGAAGAATTTTAGTAGAATTATATTTGTTGCCATAGATTCAGTGGGCTGTCAGCTAAAGCTAAATAACTTCGGTCTTTCGGAAGCTACAGGAAAATGAAGTGAAGTTGGTTTTAATTCAAATGCAGCTGAATATAACACGGTAATTTTAGGTTATTGATTGTTTGTGTGTTGGTAAACACTGATATTCTGTTCAGTCAGACTCACATTGGACCATCTGTTCATTCAATAAAGTGAAAACAATTAGAACATTTTCTTTGATTTGGGTCATCATTGAGGGGTAACGAAGGGTCCTGAAGAATAGACCAGTTGAGAACCATGACCCAAAACATTCCAATGTTCCATCTCATATTTCAGAATCTCTGACTCGTTTTAGCTTTTTACTTTGTGAACAAATCAAACAAACATTTTGTAGCAACCAACCCACTCATCACGTTTAAGCCTCTGCAGAATTATGAACCTTGCCTTGAAAGGATTGTATCTTCTGTATTGATTTCTGTGTTCAGGAGCTCTGCAGACAAATCCACCACAAGATTGATGTGATTGATGAGGAGCGATATGACCTGGAAATGAAAGTCAACAAATCCAACAAGGAGGTACATTCTAACAAACGGATTAAACAAACATAACATAGAGTAGATCTAGTTAAGCTGAAGTAAATGCAAAGTATCATCTTTAAATGTTCACATTACCTGACTATTAACACCTGGACATCCACAGCATTCATACTTTAGGCCAATTTGTTTTCATATTTTGGGGATAAATTTAAGCGTTCTGACTCACAAATGGGCTGAAAGATTCAACAATTGAACAAAACTAGCCTGGCCCTTGCCTTCACAGTTCCGCTCAATTTTAGTTTTCCTTCACTGCTCCGTCTGGGATTTCTCCCATAGATAAAGATTTCTTCGGTAGAATTTTACCTGGGCCAATCAGTGAACAGGAGGGGTTTTGAACGAACGTAGATTTTCTGCGCAGTGTCTGCTTGTTGTTTAGCAGTGGAGGAAGTGAATGAAGCCAGTTTGTGTTGATAAGGCTTCCAAATTAAATTAAATTTGTCTGACAAAGTCTGCAGCTCTCATTTATAACCATCTCGTTCAGCTTGGTACTTCTCTCCTCTCAATAGGGTTGTTTACAGCGCACGCAGTTTCCAGTTAGCTTCTTAGCTTAGCCTCCTTCATAGAGAAGCAGGCACACACATTCATTGTGGCCAACCGATCCAAACGTTTTAAAATTCAACAGAGGCCACGCCTCCAGCAAGCAATTGCTTCTCAATAGTCCAGAGTCCAGACCCTCTGTAAGAAGCAAAGTGAAGAACAAGGGGCTGGTTTTTATCAGGCTAGAACAAAAGCACTTCTTTTGTTGAAAATTATCATTTAAAAGTCAAAGGTAAAAGTTGTGCTGAATAAAAAATAAAATGATCAAAATGGTATGTCCGAATAAATGCAGGAATCCACTGGATTTACTCTCAAAAACTTAAACTCAAAAACGTTATTCTCGTCTCTGACTCCAATCAGTTTTAGCAGTACACACCACAGGCCTCAGTGACTAAACAAAGCAGTCCAGTCTATCCGGACTGGATATGAACAGAGACTCTGCAAAACTCTCCTCTCTTCTAAAAACTTCAACATTATAACCTCTTTAGTCTCTTCCTGGTTACAACTCCTAAAGGTGGTAACTTTTACGTCAGACGTAGAACGTATTAATTCATTTTGGTTTACAGACAGAACATTGATAACACAGAGACCAACTCTGTCTGTTTTAAACTTACTGCTATAATGATCAGAAGTATATAATATAATACTGCATCAATCATTCAGTTAATCAATTACAAAAGTTTCTTCAGTTGGTTTAAAATGTTTTTGAAGGTGAAATGATGCGACTTCATTAAATTTATATGACATTAATAAATGTATGAATAACATGGTGAAAATCTGACTTTGAAAAATTAACCCCTATTTTTTTCTCTTATGAAAGGCTAAATAAAACAAAATGTTGGTGGTAATTTTTGACTATGTAACTTTACAAACAGCCCCCCATAATGATAATACATCATATAACAATAAGGATTTTTTTTTAAAACACAAATGGTTTGACACTCTGTTGAAGACCAACATGTTCTGATTTTGGACTGAGAAGACAGATGGTTTGAGGAAATAACGGATGCTTTTTATATCAAACATGAAAAAATAACTTTAGAGAGAAGAAGGTCTCAGATTTCAGCTCAACAAAACTTACAGTGCAGCACTGAGCTCGACTCGATACCCAATCAGCTCTAATTCACATCTTCATACATTTCCCAACACATCACTCTACCACCGTGAACATGGATAATTTGCCAAATCTTCTCTGCCAAAAAGCTCATCTTGCTGTTGATATTAACACTTGTTTTGAGCTTCTGGTCCCTCCAGCTGCTGCCAATAAGGTACCAGCTTTGTTTGAGAGCATTGTTAAAACAAACAAATAATCTAACAAACACTGATTTCCTTACTTTTTGTGTACTTTTTGTATGTATATATATATATATATATATATATATATATATATATTAAAAACATATTACCCTCATTGTTTCCTCTGCGTTTCTCTTCTTTAGATAGATGACCTAAAGATCAAAGTTCAGGACGTTATGGGCAAGTTCAAGAAGCCTGTGCTGAGGAAAGTACGTATGTCTGCAGACGCCATGCTCAAAGCTCTGCTGGGCTCCAAACATACAGTCAATCTGGACCTGAGGGCCAACTTAAAGCAGGTCAAAAAGGAGGTCAAAGAGGAGGTAAAAAATTTCATGCAGTTTTATTTATGTTTGCATTAATACTGCAAAGTATGAGATGCAGAAGGGTGCTGTGACGTCCAGAAAGAGTATTCTTTAATCCAACACATCTTGTTCATTTTGTTTTGAGTCAAACTGTTTTACCTTTTCTTGTTGTTTTAACAATGTTTACTTTTGATCAATATGCATCAGACACTTTACCTGAATTAACCATTTCTTACAAAGACAAGTGTAGCTGTCAAAGTAAAGTATTCTGATCATGTCAGTTTTTATAATTAACTCTAAATTCTCAGGTTCAGTGAAATCATTTCACTAAACATATATCAGCCCTAATTTTCTGGACATCTTGCTGTTTCAGGAGAAGGAACTTCGTGACGTTGGTGACTGGCGCAAAAACATTGAGGACAAATCAGGAATGGACGGGAGGAAGAAGATGTTTGAGGCCGAGGTTTAAAAGGAGTGGCTGCAGTGTTTCAGCTTCTTTCTTTTATTCAGCAAAACTGCTTTGTCTTTCAGAGTGCGCAAATTCATTTTCTGAACTACCCTGTAACCTGTAGAAGTCCAATAAAATATTGCAATATTTTTGAATTTAGAAAAATTGTTAAGCCTTTTTTTTAAAAGGACCAGTATTATGTGTTTCTCTGGCACATAATTCAATTCTGTACTAAAATAAAATAACTATGTCACCTTCAGTTGTTATGAAAATGCTGTTTATATGTGTAAATCAAAAATTATTTTGACTTCCATCAAAGCTGTTTCTAAATACCTTGAAATTGGTCTCTGTCAAGAACCTCCTACTGCTTCCGTCATCACAACGTTTCATACTGTTTACAATCTGTCTTAAGAGTGTTGGATTTTGTTGTAATAATAATAAAAAAGCAGCAACATTGTAGAATATTAGTTTTGTAAAATTGCAACTCAGGATAAAATTAAACCTTTCTGAAGAACCGAAGTGAGTAGAGAGACGACGTTTCAGCTGGTATGATCTCTGTCAACCTCACACAATGTTAAGCTAATTTATTTATTACTAAATGTGGTGTCAGCCAGCTAAACAATACAGATCATAATATAAGTAACAAATACTAATCATTTATCACAGATAGATCAATGATGTGAACAAAACAACATGAGTTGTTTTTCAGCTTACCTGGGCAGGTGACAACAGTGTTTGTGTCCTTCTGAGTGTTGGACTTGCATCGTCTTTTAGTGATAATCTTATTAGTCTACTGGTAAATTACCTTTTGTTCAGAAAACTATCATCTATAAAGTGGCTCACACAGTATATTTTTTTCATCTGAGGGTTACTTCCAAAAATGAAGTCCAACCATTTTTCAAGAACTGTGTCATCCTTGTGAAGCTTAAAAAGAGGGTAGTCTCCTGGTATCTGAAAATCCATTTCCTCAAAGGGATTTTTTTTATCTGAAACTGACTCAACTGGCTGTTTTTGTTCTCCTGAATAACAACCACAGGACATTACAGGATTTCTCAAACATGCATGAATGAGTCAGAGCAAGACTCTGGACATGTTTTTGATGAGGGAATGATGTTATAACATGATATAAAGCTCAAAAAAATAGATTTTTCATGATATTGCCTTTTTAATAACAAACTTGTAATTCGTCCCTATTAAAACTAAAATTAAGTTCTATTGTTTTTCATTCCTTGCTAACAACTTTTGTGTTGGTGGTCAACACTGTAACCACATAATTCTGATCACAAGAACAGTCAAATTTAATATTTTCTGCAGGTCAGATAACATTTCAGAACCAATTTTTCCTCTCAGGTGGTGATGAAGACCAAAATATATTAATATTCTTTAATCAAAATTTAACAGAAACCTCAGCAGGACCTCTTCCTCTTCACTGGATTGTATATATCTTATATATATATAAATACAATCTTATGTATAACTTTATATACAGTTTGGGTCATATTTTTCAACCCAGAATCTATTATGTTTTCTGAATTATTATGTCACAGTATTTGTGACAGAACTTCTAAAAAAGGTCTGCAAAAACAAATTTGGTGGTCTTCATTCTCCTCAACTGCACGTCTGTTAAGCATGGTATACTAACTACTTCTCAGTCCAGTTTTTTTGGATTTAAAAAAATGCCTTCATCAAGGAAATGTATTTTTGGATGCTATGGGGATTACCCTCTTACAACAGTCCTATGAAAGGTCATAAACGACATGAATCATTGTTGTGAAGACATGCGGAGGTGTGAGTGTCAGAAACAGTAGGAGGTTCTTAAGGAGACCGTCCAATTTCAAGGCATTTAAATAGATTATGAAATAAAGTCAACTTTATTTTTGATATGTACTTAGAGCATTTATAGAAAAACTGAAGGTAACACTTGATTTGAATGATGGAGTCAGATTTTTTTTCTGTTTGTTCTTATATCTTCATTTTATAGAACAACATACCTGAACATCTTACAATAATATACTGACAGACTCTCTCATGCTAAAACATGTCCAACACTTCAAGGTGGACACTTTTGCACTTTGAGGTCAGACGCTCGTCAAATATGCTCTTGACACACGTCAAGAACTTCCTCTGCCGGTCTCTGTTTAATGTCGGATGAAATAAAGAAAGTGGCTTTGCTTTATTTACGGAGAGCAAGAGTATGTCGCGCCCACCAGATAATTAATTCATATGTAATTCACCAGATAATTCAGAGACATTGTGAGTTTGGTGAGTTTCACCACCCAGGAGCTGTGAGCTGACGAGGCTCGCTAACATTTGTCCCAAGCCCAGGCTGATGAGCCACTGACCCGCATCGGTGCCAGGACACCAACTACAGGCACTCGATTTCAGCTAAAGAGCTCCTGTCCATCTGTCTCAGGTTAGTGGACATCATTCAGGAAACTGTCCGGTTGGAAAATGTGTCACTACGTCACACAGTGGAGTCTCTCTGATTGACTGACGCTCCACATTGAGCTGCAAAAGTTCAAGATTTCCAACTCCAGTGTTCGACAAGTGTAACGCGTGTCAAGCATGTCGAACTCTCAAAACATTTCAAAAACGTGCCATGCTAGATGTGCTGCAGCACTTCCTGACGCTCCTGGATGCATGTCCACCATAGACTTTGCATGTAAACCTGATGCCCCTGATGCTCAAAACGGGTTTGGTGGGAACGCAGCATCAGTCACTCTTCTTCTCAACACTGAACGAGTGTTGTACCACATGTCATGCTAAAGCACAGAGCTCCTCCTGTTGCCCTTGGGTCAAAATGATCCACAAATTATTGTAGTTTATTTACACTAGTATATTGTTATATACCTCTGAGAAACGAAACAACAGGCCTTTGTTTGGCCATAAGTCTAGTCTGCACCAACAATATTTTCTATACTTCTACTCTCGGACTCATGTCAAGTCTGATAAGATACCAACTTTTTTATTTATAATACGTTCTACATAAGATGCATTTAGTAAAATTTTTGTTTTTTGTGTACTTTTCTAATTTTATTTGACTTTACTCTTTAAGGTGGCTCAGTTGGTAGAGCTGTTGCCTCTCAGAAATCCCGGCCTGGGGACCTTTCCGGGTAGAGTTTGCATGTTCTCTCCGTGCATGCGTGGGTTCTCTCCGGGTACTCCGGCTTCCTCCCACACACCAAAAA
>JARVJO010000002.1:932263-942323 GCA_031762555.1 Cynodonichthys magdalenae
ACCTGTCCAGGGTGTACCCCGCCCCTCGCACTGTGACGGCTGGATATGGGCACCAGTGACCCCCGTGACCCTAAAAAAAAGGAAGAAACAGGTATAGATAATGGATGGATGGATTTACTCTTTAAAATAAATAATTTATCATGATAACACACAAAAAGCAAAGTTTTGTTCTTTCTATCAAACGCTTTCATTTCTTCTGAGTATTTATGTTACCTGTGAGCTACAATCACTTCCTTGATTTATTTCTTTTTTGTCAAAAGGTTAAGGCTAGAAGATAAAACGAACAACAATCTACAAGTGTGGGTTATTTATAATGTGACCGGCTCAGGAAGGGGCTAGATGACACTGTATTGTATTTCATGACCTTGCCAGCTCATTGGTTTGACCAGTAATCCACTTCCATAAAGAGAATGTGGAGGGGATCAAGGTCTATCTGTGATTGCAATATATACCTCCGTAACACTTCATCTGCCTGGGACTCAACCTGTGTCTTTGTCTGCCTGGGTAGAGTAAGAACTCTTTCTTTTCCATTCTGCTTTAACTTTAATGTGTTTCAGAAAACAAAGCATGTTTTCTACTGGTTGCTTGCATGTTTCTTTTTGTTGGTTCAAATAATGGTTTCAGGTTTGGTCAGATGGTTTTGCACATGTAGTAATATTTTAGGTTTATTTAGGTTGTTATCAAACTATACAGATATTTGTCTAATGAATTGATCATATTGTGATTAAGACTAATAAGTGTTTCAAGAGTAAAATGGTTAACGTATCAGCATTGACTTAACAATAGAAAATAATAATTAAAATTTTTTTAAGATATTAAAAGTTTTGAATGGTTTCTGTGTGTTTTTGCATAAATTTTGAGCAGATTTTAGAAGCACTTGTTCTTCAGCTGTTAAGATGAACCACTCAGAGAATATTGTCTTGAAGGAGTAGTTTTCTGTCTTGACAAGTTCTCAGTTTCCTGCTGGGCCAAACCCGATGATGAACAGCCTGGTGATGTGGTATGCTGAAAAACAACACCACTACAAGGCATTAAACTGAAAACCAGTCCATCAATGTTTATCTTCCTGTTAGCACCCAGGAGAGGTGTGTTCACAGGAAGACCTGGTCTGATCTGGAGCCTCTGCTGGTTATAAGGCAGCTTAATCCCTGTGTACCAATTTTAGTCCATGTTCTCCTCAAGGATTTCGATATTTAAAGAAGCTTCCAACACTGGAGGAGTGATTCACACACTCAGACATTTCCTTATTTGGATTTTGAATGTTTCAAGTGAGATTTGAGCATTAAATCAAGTTGTACTTGAATGCTGTTTGACATTTAAGTTGCCACTAGAGCCTGAGTTTCTTCTCGTATGGAATAAAGGGCCTTGTGTGGGAGCATCTTGTTTTTATTTTTACTCCATGAAACAGCTGAGCGGTGCTGAGGTCAGCATAGTGATGGGTTATTTTTGTGACACGCTTTGATATCTTGGCTGTGTGAGGACGTTCTGCAGCATTAGGTTGCTGTGAATTCCTAAATCTCTCCTCCTGAGAATATCCTATACTTAACCTACAATCACTCAAGACAAAACTCTGAGCACATATTTAACCCGTTGGATGTCATTCCAACTCTTAAAATACTCCAGAGTTCTTTATGTTTCTACATTAACCTGGAGATATACCACCCCTCGTCTCCTCTGCCTGCTTCTTGTTTGGGTTAAAAATGACACGACTGTCTGCTGTGATCTACTGTATCTATTATCTCTTCTTTTAGAACAAGACAGTTTTTTTCACTGTAGATGCTAGGAACAGCTGTGGGTCCAGGAATAGAGTATTAATCTGCTGCTTTTTCACAGCTGCCAAATATTGCAAGTAAAGTACAGTTGCTAGCAGGCCATCGTCTGCCTGTGTTGTTATGAATGGCTGCTTGATAAAAAGGGTCTAAAAGAGCTTGTGAACTCATGACCACACGTTATTTAAGGGAAATAAATATATTTTTTAATTTCCTGAAAAGTTGTATGTCTGCACATGAGGTTTTTGCCTGACAAAGCAGTCATATCTAGATGTGTGAAAGTGTCTTTAGGTTGTTTTATCAATGATAATATTTTTTGTAGATAGTTTTAATTTTGTTTTTTAAGCTTTGAAATTCTCAAAAGGCACTCAGACTCTGATACATATTCAGAAGCCATCAAAATGATATTTTTGTAAATGGTTTTAGTTTGAGGTTGGTAGCATTTTAACTTGATGATATTGATGATATCACTGTATAAAGCACTGATGAAAACAAACTAAACACAGTTTGGCATCTTCCGTTCCAGCAATATACAGTATGTAAACAGTTTGTGCAAATTCCTGCTGTCATTAAAATTCAGTTTTGAGTTCTGGGTAAATCCAGGCTGATGGCTTGAGCCTGAGGATAGAACCTATGCTTCAGTCTGTTTGGAATGGATTTTACTGTAAGGTTAAATTAAGAAAATCACATGTGTGAACCAAATTTACCTCTTGTTGGATTAAACACACTTGAAGCCTGTTCAGGGTGTACACCGCCTCTGACTGCTGGAGATAAGTACCAGCTGACCTGCAACCCTGCATGGAAAACTAGGTAATGGATGGATGGATGGATGTGAAGGAAATTTTGTAAATGATTAATGGAATGTTTGATGCAGTTTTGTATTTTTACACTTTCTGATCATTGCAGCCTTGAGGTTAAAACAGAGAAAGAGTTGGTGGGTGTTATCAATGTTCTTTTTGTAGCCTAAACAAAAATGAGTTACGTTCTGATGTCTGACATAGAAATACATTATAAGGTCAATTCATTATTATAGAGGGGAGAAAATTAGTGTTTTTAGTGTTTAGTCTCTGCTTAGAGCAGGGCTGCTGTGCTCTATTTGGGTTTTCTTGATATGAACTTAAGGTCTTATGTTGAGGCCTGTGCTGTGTACTGCTGAAACTGAGTGGAGTCTGACAAGAATAAAGAATTCAGAAGAAATCCAAGTGGATTCCTGCTTTTATTCAGACATGCCATTTTTGAACAATGTGTTATTTTCTACAGATGCATGGATGGATGTGGATGTGGATTGGGGAGTGGTGGCGTAGAGGTTAAAGAAGCTGAGTCTGTGATCAGAATGTCGCTGGTTCAGCTCCCAGACCAACCAGCCCCACTTTGGACCTAAATAATAAAAATGTATAGATGCAAGGATGGTAAATGGACTGAACTTAAATAGTGCTTTATCAAGTCCTTCTGGACCCCAAAGTGCTTTAAACTTACAGTTACACACCACACACACATTCACACACTGATGATAATAAGTTACATTGTAGCCACAGCTGCCCTGGGGCAACCTGACAGAACCGGCGCTACCGGAACCTCTGATCACCATCAGTAGGCAAGCGGGTGAATTATCTTGCCCAAGGACACAACGACTGAGACGACTGGAAAGGGGGATCGAACTGGCAACCTTCCGGTTACAGGATGACTTTGCTCAAAACAAAGTTAAAAGGAAAAGTGAGCAAAGCTGCTGGAAAAACATCTTTCAACAAGAAAGCACATCTGGTCACAAAACTGTGTCGCAGTTTGATAGCAGGCTGTTTATTTCAGCATGTTACATAATGTAGCAGTCACACCTACATGCAGTAGCATACTCACAGCAAAACAATATTGCAAATATTGTCAATAACAATTGCACGCCCCTGAGATGAACAGATTAACGAACAAAAACATGACTGAAATGGCTCAGAGTGCTGTTTTGTCCATGCACAGTGACAGGAAGTGATGACAAAGTGAAACGCCTGCATTTAAACAGCATATTCCATCTGGATGTGCCCCCCCCCCTTTTTTTGTTAAAAAGGGTGATAAAGAACAATCAGTGGGTTGAGGGTGCAGTGATAGGTTGAATTGTGGGTGGGGTTAAACTTGTTGAGGTCTCACGGGGAGCAACGAAGCTGCCTATAACTCCTCTGCCAGTAAGACACCTGAATCTCTAGTTTTAGTGAGTCTGCTTGTTTTTTGGGAGCAGCTGGATGTCCTGCAGTACCTGTAGTGTTGTTTGCTGAGATAAGTGCTTCTTTTTTCTCCCTGTAACACACCACAGTTGTCTTTGTCTCCCTGTTGTCTTTGCTCCTTTAGTCCCTCCTTTCATGTCAGTGCTGAAAAAACAGAAGGTGAAGTCTAGAACAGTGGTTTCCAACCCTGGTCTTTCAGGCCCACTATCCTGCATGGTTTATTTTTTTGTTTTTTGTTTTCTGCTGCAGCACACATGGTTTGAATGAATGAATGATTCTTCTTCTTCTTGTGGAGTTTAATGGTGGTTGGCAAAAAACTGAAGGTGTGCATTACCGCCACCTACTGGTATGGGGTGTGGTTCAAGATGATTTGATTTTAACTAATGTTTATATCCTACTACTATTACTGTATTTCTTTTTGAATTAATGATTAACAGGCTTCTATAGAATTTGAAGAGGTGATTGAGTCACTGAATCAGGTGTGTTGGAGCAGCGAAACAAGAGAAACCTGCAGGATAGCAGCCCTCAAGGACCTGACTTTGACACCCTTGATCTAAAACATGCAAGATGGTGTTCCTCAAGGACCAGTTCTGGGAACCACTGCCTCAGTGTTCACAGCCAGTTCCTTATGTTCAAAGACAACCTGTGTGAGAGAAACAGTCCTGTAGCTGGCCAAGTGTTTCTGCTGGCCAGGATTAAAGTCTGTTCTTCTGATGGTGGTGTATGTTGGGTTTAAGGAGCAGAGAAAGCTGGACTCACTGATACAGGAAGTGACCTTGGCCATGGCGACTCCTGGTAAGAAACACTAGTTTTAGGGATATGGAAGATCACCTCTCTGACAGGTAGCCAAAGCTCGTCAATGATGATAAGCAATTTCAACTACACACAACTTGGGCTCTGGAACCAAATTCCTAAAGAGCAACTGGACTCTTTTCCACTGCGGAGTCACCCAGAGTGAGAGAAGTGATGGATATGTGATGTTCACGATGGCATTTTCTAATGAAATAAGTGAGATTTGGGGCTTCACTGCTAATGGATGCATCTTCTTATATTCCCTTTTTTTATGACAATTGGTCTTTCTGGACCACAATTGTTCTCTCTTGAAGAAAACTCCACATATTTAATACACTGTGTGCTGAAACAACCATCTCTGAGTTATTGTGTAGATGTTTGGGGCAACATTAAAATGTCATTATCTTTTTCAACACCATTGTAGAAAAGAGCAATGTGGAAAATTCATAAAGCTGTTGATAGAGATCATACATGTTAACATTGCAACCAAAATGATTAAAATTCATTTATATGATTAATTTTTGAACTCACAAATATTGTACAAAGGAAAACATAACCTACTCCCTGGCAACATATAAAATGTTTTTTTCTGTAGAGACGAAAAATATAAACTGAAGAGGAAAAGAAACTTTAAACTTTTAATGACTCAAACAATAAAACTTGTTAATTTCTGTTTGCAAAGTCAAGCTGTAGAATGGATTCAGTATTAAACATGCATTCATGTCCGTATCAATTTGGACCGAGAACAGTTTCATAATTTTGGTTCAGTACATTACCACAAAAACTTTCAGATGCAGCTGAGGTTCAGACTCTCAGCTTTAATTCAGTGGGTTGAACAAAATAATTGAATAGAAATTTGAGGATGTAAAATGTTTTTTAAACACAATCCCTTCATTTCAAGGACTCAAAAGTAACTGGACAAATTAAATAATCGTAATTTAAAAGTTAATTTCTAATAATTGGTTAAAAAGCCCTCGTTATTGATAACTGTCAGAAGTCTTGAACTCATGGACGTAACCAGATGCTGTGTTTCCTCCTGTTTAAAGCTCTGCCAGGATTTACTGCGGAGGTTTTCAGTTGCTGTTTGTTTGTGGGCCTCTGTCTGAAGTTTAGTGCGAAGCTCAGTTGGGTTGAGACCAGGTGACTGACTTTACCATTTACTTCTTTGCTTTAATAAACTCCTGGTTGTTTTGGCTCATTGTCCATCTGCATTATGAAACACAGAACAATCAGTTTGGCTGCTTTTATCTGGATTTAAGCACAGTTTGTCTCTGATACCTCAGAATTCATTCGGCTGCTTCTGTCCTCTGTCTCATCATCAATAAACATAGTGACCCAGTGCCACAAGCAGGCATGTCCACACCCTCACACTGTGTTCACTGTGTTTTACAGATGATGTGGTGCTTTGGATCATGAGCTGTACCACACATTCACCATGCTCTTTTCTTTCCATCATTTTGGTAGAGATCTTGGTTTCATCTGTCCAAAAACGCTCTTCCAGAACTGTGCTGACTTTTTACATGGGTTTTAGCAAAGTCCAGGAGGCCTTTTTATTCTTGAGGTTTCTGAGTGTCTTGCAGCATGCAGTGAACCCTGTGTATTTACTTTCATGCAGTCCTCTCTTAATGGTAGATTTGGACAGAGGTGGAAAAGTACTAAAATAGCATACTCAAATAAAAGTACAGTTAGTTGAAATTTTATTCAAGTACAAGTAAAGTACCTGTGTAAAAATCTACTCAAATAAAAGTAATAAGTAAATCATTAAAAATTTACTTACAGTAAAGGTTGCTTAGTTACATTTTCACAGCAGGATGAAGTATTTTAAGTATGATGCATGGAGGACATAGTTGAAGATATATTGTTTATGTGCTGTTATGCACATGTGCTATATGTCTATGAATGAACATGTTCTTAAAATAAATTAATATATAATAGTATGGATGTGTGCATGCGTATCTTCATCAATGACATAATTATAAACACTGTGGTAAATATGAGTTAGTTGAAACATGAAGTCTAATCATAACTTTGATTGTTGAATACTTGAGGGAAAAAAAACATTATACTTCACTTGCTCCTTTTCAACATGTTAACTTTAGTTTGATCTTGTGACAAATGCCTGCATGTGAATGAAATGGCATTTATAAATGATTTTATAACATATTTAATCATGGTCAGTATGGAAAGAAGAGCTGTAAACTGTTGAGGCTCAGCTAATGGCTCGTTGCAAAACTTTGGCAGTAAAGAAAACAAAACTACAATCAAACATTTTAATAAGGTTTTGTTTTTCACACAGAAAACGTCAGGATCCTGCAGGCAACATGGCCACTGAGTAAGTGCATTCTGGGATCTTTCAGTTTTGTGTGTTTTGTCCAACAGCAGCTCTGAATGTGTGTAGAGGAGGCTGACAGAGACTGTGTAGTGACTTTATAAGGATAAGAATATATAATATATTTCTTTCCATTTTTTAAACATAATATGATCTTATTTTAGACCAACGTAAAAAAGCTAAATGTTTTTATGGTATGAAACCAGTGTTCGAAGAATTTATAAAGGCCAAATTCAGATCAGTAGAAAAATAAAAATTGTTTATTGTTGTTGAGGACGGGTTTCATGTGTTGCTCTGATTTTTAATGCCCTGTGAACCCCCATTCAACAACAGCTCTAATAACTGTGTTGTGAATGTTAAAGAAAGTGACAAAATGAGTAAGTTATATTTTTTTATTGCTTTCCTCCTTAGAAGTTCAACCAGTAATTTTGAATTTAGGTTCAATGGGCACATCTGAAGAGTCCAAAGGTTAACTCAGGTCACACTGGACTGATCCATTCACAGCATAGTCACTGTAAACGTAACACTCTGTGTCGTACTACACAACAAACTAAACACACAACGTCAGCAGTTTATTATTAGTTGTACTCTTTTACACTGGTACATTGTTTTTTTTACAAGACTTGTTTTAAAAGATCTGAACTGAGTCAAAGTGTAAATCACTTTTCATGTGGTATAGAAATAAATTGACTTTGACACAAACCTGAAAAGCTATTTAAAAGCCTTGCCTCTTCCTCCATGCTCTGTGCTCTATGACACAGCTGATAAGGTACAAACTATGAATAATTGACTGAATATCTCTCTTCAAAAACACATTTTTTAGAGTTCTAAACATTTTATGTAGTTATGAAAGCTAAAAAGGAAATAAGAAAACATTACTTATATAAATTTTATGATTTAATTGTAACTGAAAAGCTTAATATAAAAAAATAAAGTAATAAATTTTAATCACTTAACTCAGATTATATTGTTTGGTTTCTGCAGGAAAAGACTGTCTGCAAGGCGCAAACACACCCTGAAGGTAAGTTTCTAATGCTTAAGTTATATAACAAACTTTTATTTTGCACTGAATTCATCCCAATGAGCAAAGGTTAATGATTCTACTCATTCTGTGTGAACTAATATCAGATGTTCGGGAACTTTATGTAACATTTATTCCTCAAGGTCCACTTGACAAGAATTTTCCTCTTTTATGAATTTCACATTTATAATAATCAGGGTCAGTTTAACTTAAATTAGGTAGAAAATCAGGAAGTACAGCAGTAATTAAACATCGTCTCAGGGAGTTTATTTTGTGTGCGTGTACACATACTTGCTACCATTAAGATATTTAACATGTTACACACTTACACACAAATTTATGTTAAACCTTGTTAATTATTTTGTCATTAAGATGAAATTATTACTGGTTTAAGTGAAACCTGTTCATTTAGTTAATCCTCTTCTTGTATTTCTTTGGTCCCCTTCAATTATCAGAGCTGCATGCTGGTGGTGGCAAATAATTTGCTGGAGGCTGAAGCTCAGACAAAGACTACAGAGCGGGAGAAGTTCCTCGCAGACAAATGTCCTCCTATGGAGATACCATACTCCAGAGAAGAACTCATGGTAAATATGTTCCTGGTTGGTTCTATGCCGTTTTTCTTAACTGAAGGTAAAAAAAAAAACAAAAAACTAAAAAGTTATTAATTTTTCCAGGAACTTTGCAAGAAACTTCATCAGGAAATTAACATCAGTGAAGAAGAGAGATACTGCACAGAGTTTAAATTAAACCTGGTGCTAAATGAGGTAAGGGATTATACCTGCCACTGATGTTGTTTTAACTAACTGTCATGTTTATACTAAGACTCTTAAGGCTGGTTTATACTTCGAGTCGCACGTCTTTTTTCCCCCGCTGAGTGACAAAAAATTGCGCAATTTCCGTCTGCTCTCCCGCTGCTATCCCCCGGTGACAGCTGTCCTCTACATTGCCCCCAGTCAGAACTCGTGTGATTGATCTGAACTTTGTGGGTGTGTTTGTTCATGAGGAGCAGTCAGTCCTCAGCTGTGGCAGCGCCGAGGAGTTGGACTGAGCTGGACCAGAACAGAACCCCGCATCTCTTCCTTCTGCGTGTTATTTTGTTTAAATTGTTTTTGTTTGAAGCCAGTTTTAAAAAGAGCTTGAAGAGCAGCTGGTTTGATCCATGTCCCATGAACATGAGGACGCAGCTGGTCAAGTCTTTTTTTTCCCGTCCACCTTTAAGAAAAAAAATTAAACGACTCTACTTCACTCAACTTAACACTGATATTGAGTGGAAAAAGCACTATCCAGCCATTGTTATTATAGTTTATTTCATATGAGCTGTGGGAGGGCAGAGGGAGGATTTATGATCATTTCTGGCCCACCGCGTCTTCAGCTCTTTTATAATCAGTCAGGAAAAAACATGCTGAAATTCCATAATCAGTAACCCGCTGTCTCATGTCTTATTAAAGTATAACCCAGGCTTTAGGCAGCAACAGTCATGGACACAGAAAGGTTTACCAAGTTTATTTTGGGAAGGAGATGCAAATATTAACGGGACTGGAACCCAGGAACCAGGGATGGAAATCACGTCTGCAAGAGAGAGAAAGTGATGAGTATATTTTCCAGAATTAGATACGTGTTTAAAGGACTGGTGGGTCTTACTTTGTGCAGGATGTTGGTATTCCAGAGGTGGCAGTTGTGTACAGAAGCAGTGGTTGGCAGTTGTGGCACAATTGGTGACGTTTCCTTTTCCAGAATATAGCAGAGCATTGATGGGTGGACAGGCAGGCGAAGGTGTAGATGGGCTTCAACTGAGTCGATGGGGTCACAGTGTATTCGAGCCACTGACTGTTTTACAACCAGAACCAGGGAAGTGCAGCAGAGTAGTGATGGGTCTTCCCGTGCCGAGGCTTCGGAGCGTGTGTCGAGTAATCCCGGAAGTTTTTAATGAAGCGCGTGC
>JARVJO010000002.1:942423-954058 GCA_031762555.1 Cynodonichthys magdalenae
ACTATAACACTACACTATACTGTATTACTTGACCTGTACTATAGCACTACACTATACTTTCATACTAGACCTATATTTTAGCACTACACTATTCTATATTACCATACCTGTACTATAACACTAGACTATATTATATTACTAGACCTGTACTATAACACTACACTGTACTATATTACTTGACCTGTACTATAACACTAGACTATATTATATTACTAGACCTGTACTATACCACTACACTATACTATATTACTAGACCTGTACTATAACACTACAGTATACTATATTACTAGACCTGTACCATAACACTATACTATACTGTATTATTAGACCTGTACTATAGCACTACACTATACTATCGTACTAAACCTGTACTATAGCACTACACTATACTATATTACTAGACCTGTACTATAACACTACACTATATTACTAGACCTTTACTATAACAATACACTACACTTTATTACTAGACATTTACTATAACACTACACTATACTATATTACTAGACCTGTACTATAGCACTACACTATACTATATTGCTAGACCTGTACTATAACACTACATTATATTACTAGACCTGTACTATAACACTACACTATACTATATTACTAGACCTGTACTATAACACTAGACAATATTATATTACTAGACCTGTACTATAACACTACACTATACTATATTACTAGACCTGTACTATAACACTAGACTATATTATATTACTTGACCTGTACTATAACACTAGACTATATTATATTACTAGACCTGTACTATAACTCTACACTATATTATATTACTAGACCTGTACTATAACACTAGACTATAATATATTACTAGACCTGTACTATAACACTACACTATACTATATTACTAGACCTGTGCTGTAACACTAGACTGCTATATTACAAGACTTGTAGTATAATACCAGATGTGTCCTGTAATACTAGACTTATACTATAATACTAGATCTGTACTTTAATACTAGACCTGTACCATAGCACTAGACTATACTATTTTACTTGACATGTTCTATAACACTAAACTATACTATAATACTAGACCTGTAATATGACACTATTTCTTTACAAAAATACTAGACATTTACTATAACACTAGGCCTATACTATTAAACTACATCTGTTCTTTAACACTACACCATACTTTAATACTAGATTTGTACTGTAACACTTAACATATGCTATATTACTAGACCATTTTATAATACTAGACCTGTACTATAATATTAGACCTATACTCCAATACTGTACTGGACCTATACTATAATACTAGACTTATTCTATAATACTATAGCTATACTATAATACTATACCTGTACTATAATACTAGACCTTTACGATGATACCAGACATATACTATAATAGTAGACTTATACTATAATACTGGACCTGTACTATAATTCTAGACCTGTACTGTAATACCAGACCTGTACTATAATACTAGATTTATATTACAATTCTATACCAGTATTAAAGTACTAAACCTGTACTGTAGTACTAGACCTATACTATAATACCAGGTGTGTACTATAATACTAGACTTATACTATAATACTAGACCGGTACTTTAATACCAGACCTGTACTACAATACTATACATGCGCTGTATGCTACAGTCTGAAGTTTTAATTATTTTATATATGTAGTCCTAATTTTTCATATATTTTCAATTGTTGCACATCAGCAAAGCACAGTGATCTCCACAATCCATTTTCACTCTTGTTCATGTTACACACTGACACCAGGTGCCCCCAAACCAATCTACAATGTTTTGCATTGTCAGTATTTATCAATAAGTCTTTCCCTTTCCAAAATTGTCTAAAGGTCAGAGACCTAAATATCAAGATTGTGGATCTTAGAGGAAAGTTCAAGAGACCCCGGCTGAAGAAGGTTCGTATGTCTGCCGACGCCATGCTGAAGGCTCTGCTGGGCTCCAAACACACAGTCAACATGGACCTGAGGGCCAACCTGAAGCAGGTCAAGAAGGAGGTCAAAGAGGAGGTGAGCTGCTGCCTGATTGTTCCAATTTTAAACGAGAAGTCTTCCCAAAAACTAATTTCATCTAATCTCTTAATAACATTTTAGTTCTCTTATAATATGTGTTTAACTAGTTTTCATATGAGCCTGCAAACTATGATGACTCTTGTCTGTTTTTGTAGGACAAGCAGCTGCGTGATGTGGGAGACTGGCGTAAAAACATTGAAGACAAGTCTGACAGGAAGAAAATGTTTGACAGTTAAATTAGTTTTTTTTTTCTTGCTTTATGCGTAACTTTTAGGGCTTAATTGGTCTCTTTGTACCTGAAAAGTTTCACTAAAAATATGTAAATTCACTTATACTTTTAATTAAAGCAAAGAGTTAAAACAAAATGCATAAAACTAACACACTTGGATCATCTAAAATCCTACAGATTTTTGTTTTTTTGAGCTTTTGCTGTTATGAAATCAGTGATAATTGGTCAGAACCTTTGAAAATGAAGCAGAAATGTTTGTATTGGAACAGATGTTTGTCTATTCAGACAAGTTGTTGAAACTATGACATGTTTTTGGTAGACCTTTCCTGTTAAAAATAGGTTTTGTTTATAAAAAGCTCTACAGTTACAACTAAAATAGTTTAGTAGAGCCATGAGACTAGATGTGGTTGTGAAGTCAGTTTGAACTGCATGGTTTTAACATGCTTTTCATTTCAGATGTATGGACTACTTTAGATTCTTCTAATATTAAAATATATTAAAAAGAATTGTAAGTCAGCTTCATTTGTTTACCTAATTATTTTTGTCATTAAAGTAAAAACATTGATTGTTTGTTTTAAGGTTGTATAACTTCAAAATTACTTTTACTGCAGTTATTGTTTTGCTTGTGCTACCTTCAGTTAAAATTAGCAATAAACATTTGGAAACTAAACCTGAGCAAACGTACAGCAGAGCCACAACAAAGTGTCAGGCAGTGAAGTCTAAATAACTCCTGAAATTAGGAAGTCTTTTTTTAACAGAGCAGTAATTTAAATAATAATATTTTTATTTGATTGTATTTCACAAAATTATTGGAGCCGTTATGCTATGTTTACTGTAAATCTAGAGTCATCACCCTGACTAACACTTGGGTTTCCTCTTTAAAATAAATATTTAAGTTCATTCATTTTCATGTTTAATAAACCTCATGTAATATCATTTTGTAACTTCTTTTCTGTCAAATAAACATAGAAGCTTTATGTTGGATGTATTTCTTGTTTTGTTTAATTTTTATAAAAGCTGATATTTGTAACTGAGTTTTAAAAGTGCCAGAGTTTATTAAAAAATGTATTCTGACTTCCTCAGTCTTGATGCTGAGCTGCTCTTTACCCAAAGAGATTACACCATAATGAGAACATCAGAGAATGATTTTATCTTCAATCTTCCATCCATGAGTGTAATCCTACTGTTAGCATTGTAGCTGCCAGACAAACATGTTAATGGTGGTTCTTCATCTAATGACTGGAGCACTTGGTGCTGAATGACTACAGACACTTTTTAATGTAAATTAAAGAAAAGGACAATAATCATACCTGAAGCTGGTAAACACTTTGAAGACTGTCTTCCTCTTATTTAAGAGAATGGATTTGAGTTCACAAATGTTTCTGAGTTTGTTTTAACCACATAGTTAATTTGTTTATTACATTTTAAATGATAGTCAAAAATATATTCCTAGTGTGGGACTGAAAATCGAATGATAGTGGCTCTAAATGGAAAGGTAAGGTTTATAACAATTTAGACTTCATTTCATTTAACTGCAGAAAGATATGCACAATCCTGTATTTTTCTTTAAATACAATTTAGAACAGATAGAACAGATGTGAGATCCTTGAGATCCACAGATAAGAAGAATTTCATATGAGGAGAGATTTTACATCTCAGCTGTAAAAGAGCTATCAGATAAATAAAATAAGAAGTAAACCAATCATGGACAGCTCACTGAATCTGAACCTAATCTCTGCAGGCATTTAAAAGGACAGAGTGGGTAACTACATCAAAATGTTCTCTGAGATATAACAGAATTATTTTCCACTGTCTTAGGACACAACTAGGTCATACAGAGGTTTTATAAAGCAGACTCTATATTGAATGCCTTTTCAATAGGCGGTCCGTGGGCCAGATGCAGCCTTTTTTAAATTTCTTTGGCCCCAAATCTGTCAGGATTTTAAACTGATGAATCTAAACATAAAGCTTAAAATATAAACAACTGCGCTGCTTCCATACCCTGAGCAAAATATTAAACTAGTACAAGTCTATCTCTCTTGAGCAACTATAATTGGTAACCATGACAACGAAGGAGAGGGGGTGGGGACATGTACACCTGTAAGGTGTCTGATTGACCCAAACATTTGATCTGTGATAAAGTCTGTAGGATTGCAGTGAAAGTGGGACTATCTACGCATGCTAAAAACAGCTAACGTGGATTTAAAACTTGAACACTTTCAAAGCAAACTAGAGAACTTACATTTCCTGTAGAAATGCAATATGAATGCTTAATGCTGAAAGATATTTTTGCTAAAAGCTGCTAAAGGAGCTGAAAATGTTTATTAGCAAAACTGAGTTAAATTTGAACAGCTGACTTTTGCTGAAAGTAGGAAAAATAAGAAAAATTAGTAGAAAAATAACAAAAAATGTGTCAAAAAAGCTGAAAAGAAATGTAATAAAAATCAGCAGAAACAAGTGAATATTTGCACAAATGTAGCTTAAAAAGTAGAAAAAAATTGGAACTACCAGAAAGAAGTTCCAAATAGCAAAAGAAGAAGAATTTATAAACAATAAATAAAACACCTGGAATTTAGATAAAATAAAGTAAAGCAAGAAGAATGATATTAGCTGGAGAAAAATTCAAATTCAGCTGAAAAAACAGCTGAAAAGCAGTTTAAAAAGCTGAAATTAGCTGAAAGAAACTGAATGTTGGCTGAGTTAAGCAGAAAAAAGCTAAAATGACCACCAAAACATGAATTTAGCTGACTAAAGCTCAATTTAGCAAGAAACAGCTAAAGAGTAGCTAAAAACTAAAACAGCTGAAAGGAGCACAACAAGTCTAATGTAACAGTAGGAAGTAAAAAGATGCATACAAAAGAAGTTGAAAGCAGTTGAAAAATAGCTGGTAAGGCTGAAAACAGCTAAAATAAGCAAAATTGAAGCTGAAATTAACACAAAAAAGTTAAAAACAAGCAAAACCAGAACAAAAGATAAAAAAACTACAGTAAAGATTTATAAACCTTTGGAAGACAGCTACATTTATTTTCTTTGACAAAACAATGGCTGAAAAAGATAAATATTTCAAAAAGTTTAAAAGGCTGAAATATCAAAAGTCACAGCCGAAATGTCCTAAAGGAGCTGAACGTTTTGATATATGAATAGTTGAAATAGCACAAAATCTGTAGAATGAGTTGTGTACCAAAAAAAACAATAAATTTGAGTCAAAGATTGGATAAAGAGCTGAGCTAAAAGAAAAAACTCTGGACTTGCTGATCAATTTATGTTCCAACCCTCACCTGTGGTCATGAAAGAACCAGATCTTGAATCCAAGTTAAAAAGATCTTCCTCCTTAGGGTGGCTCGGCCTCTGAGACAGTGGAAGGAGCTCCATCACACCGGGGGACTCAGAGTAGACCTGTTCTTCCTCCACATCTAAAGGAGTCAGTTGAGGTAGTTTATCTGATTTGGATGTCTTCCTTTGCAGGTTGGGAATGTCTTGAGGTCTCAGAAGGAGCTGGAGAGTGTCAATAGGAAGTGGGATGTCTGGGTTTCTCTCCTGGATCTACTGTCAGAGTCCTTTCCCTTGTCAAGTCATCACTTTTGTGATTTACTGTATATTGTGAAAGTAATGCTTCTTACCTGTGTCTCTTGTAGTTCTCTCTGTGTTCTTCCTGGATTCTACTGATCTAAGATCATTTTTCTCCTCCTTGTGGAGAAGCTCTCTATTGCAATCTTTCTGCTTTAACCTGTCAGAGGTGCTCGTGTGCTCAGCCTGCCTTTGTGAGTCTGCTCTCACTCCTCGACCTGCATTCCTGTCCACCCACTTCCCTGGACCCCTGGAATCTTCTCCTTCGGATCTGGTCTTCTAGACACCAACAAGAACAACTAACAGTAAGAACATTTTCTTTCACCAGATTCACTGAGAACATTCAGTTAATCCTCTCTCATTCCATCCCGCAGATTGACCCATACCCAAATTTACCTCTCCTCCTAATAAAAGCCTTATCTTATATATTGTCTTATAAATCTTTTCAGCCCGCTGCTCTGAACCCTGGGTCAAAAGTATACAACCTACCATGGCATCTGAGGTGATTCCCAGGTTGTAGTGAAATAAAGCCGGCAGCTCCAAGAAAACAAGCAAAAAGCTTTAGTATAAAAGAAAGATGTGAAGCTTTTTAATTCATTCTTTAGTTTCCTCACATCCTGTAGAACACCAGAGTTGGAGCATTAATCCTGATCCACCTGGAAATACCTGGTTGCATGAAATCACCCCCCCTGAATGTTTGACATCAGAGAAAGCTCTGGACTCCTCTCTGTGGATCCATGTGTTCAGTCAATAATCCAAAATGAAATGTAAACCAGAGCAGGCTGAGAGTTGGAGATATTTATAGATGGAGGAAGTGAAAGCTTCTTTAGTCCTGAACCTAGTTAAAATATGATGTCATTGTTTGGTTGGTTATTTTCTGTGGGTTCATTGAGCTTCTTTATTTTACAAGACATGAGACAACAGATCTGTCATTACCTCCTTTCAGACGTCCTTGGAGCCTTCTAAATTATCATAAATCCTCCCTCTGCCTACCCACTGTAGCACAGCTAAGCATATAAACAAGAAAAGAGGACTAACAAGAACATGGATGGATGGATGGATCAGACAGTGGAGGAGAGGTTGTGTTGTTGAATAATGAGGAGGAAGATCTGATATTTTTCTTAATAACTGTGGAAATGAAAATGTGGACACCAGTGGCAGATTCTCCTGATCAACAGGACCAGATGTGAGCAGTGTGAGTTCAAACACTTTCACCAAATTCTGACCAATCACACGATAAGTTCTTATGCGAGGGGGTGAGAAGTTCAGCCAGGCAGGTTGTAACAAGAATAGGCTGAAGAATGACGCAGTTTTCATCATGAAACTTTGACAGTCTGATCCGATTCAGATCCGCAGACAAACATTCTCCCAAATTTCTGACCTCAACACAATATGCGCCAACCTGCAAGACACAGTTTTGACTGGGTGCTACATAAGGCTACTGCAGGCAAATGAACCCAAACCCACATTTTCTTTTCCAAATTTGACCCATATCAGTTCATATAACAATTTAAACGTGACAAATTTTGTAGCTCCACGTCTTCAGCTACAGAACAAAAGTCCTGGTGCTTCGTCTTTGTTCTTTTAATTATCTATGTCCTGGATGTCTGAGAATCCACAGAAACATATGATTGTTGGAGCGTATTGATCCTAAAGTTACTAATCATTACTTTAGTTTTCGCATGTTGCTTTATTCCAAAAATAAAATGCTGCACCGGAGCATCCATTCAGAGGCAGGTTCAGATATAAACACTGAACTAAACAAGCATGTCAAATAAATATTTAATTGGCTCTGATTGCACAACAGCTTCAGAATTAACATGCTAACATTTAGCATCTATGTTTAGCTAAAACAGCGAGCTGAATGTGACATCTGTGCAAGACAAAGCAACTAGACTTCTACAGCGTGACTCAAGGTTAATATCTTTATTACAGTATCGATCCTTCACCCCCACCTCACTGATGTAAATGTCAGATGATGCAACACGAGTGTTCAGACTGCAGGCGCATTAAAAATCATCAAATATGTATCTGATTCAGTACCACATACAGAAAAGGCCTGGGTCGAATTTGTAAAACTCAAATTTGTCACGTTTAGACTGTCATGAAAAAATCTGATTTTCTTGCAGAGTGAACATAGCCTTAGTGTTACACTACATATTTTTTTATTTGTTTGAGGGAATGCTAGGCCTTTAATTAGTCTGGTTTTATGGTGACTGTGAATTATCATCTTCATCCTTTTATAGGGTCAGACAGGCTCCCAGCTGAGTCCTAAAAGGAAGTGGTGCTCCTCCCCAGTGACGCCTGATCTACGGGTCGCAGTCAGGGGAGACGGTGATATTTCAGGAGCTTGATGACCGATTGGACTGAAGATCCTGTATTTCCATAAACAGCCGCTCCATATCCATATCTGAAGCCTCTAATATATATATTCACCCAGGGGAGGATTTCTGCCCACTGCCACTGCTGTCCTCCTCATTGACTTCCCATCTCATCGTAGGTGAGACTCTGTTCCCTTTTCTTCCCCTGCTTTCTGTTTGCTTCTCTCATCAGTGTCAAATAAGGGTTTGTAGCATCTGTTAGTCTCGCTGTTGTTGAAAATTTTAAGTGTGAAAATCCAAACTTTATAGATCGTAAGTGGGAAGTGATATCCAGGATGGAGGGGCAGCTGTGTTTAAACTGAAAAAAATTCAAGAATATTTGGTATTGTTATTATTGTTATTATTATTATTGTCTTAAGTCTTGCCACCAAGTCTTATCTTTATCCTATGACTTGATTTTGTTTTTATTCTGGTATCAAAAAGAAAAATATCTATGTTCTCCAGTTTTAAAATATCTGAACTACATGTGTAAATCCATGTGTTTGGTGTTTTGGTGCAAAAATAAACAGAATAATTCTCAGTTTGTTTCAGTGGGGACAAAAGAGAAAATAATTTATCTGTAAGATTTATTACTCCGATTTCTGGTGTTGGGCTGTGATTTCTGAAGCTTTTATCATGAACTTGACTGGATTCTGATCAAAGAACAAAATCTTTTTTACACATCAGTGTATTCATTTGAAGTCATTCGTCTTCAGACTTAATAAACAGAACAGCTCAAGTTTTAAATACTTTCAGTAAAAATAACCCTGAACTCTCGACTCGACTGGCTGGGTTTGTTTTTGGAGTGTGTGAAACACTGTCCGTGTGTGCTTGTGTGTGTGGGTGGGTGTGTGTGAGCCATGCTGGCAGCTAACATGCTGTGGCAGCACATTCTGGTGAAGTAAAACAAGTTTTACCTCCTGCAGGATGTTTAGCTCAGGTTTCACTGAGACACAGTACATCTCTAATAAGATGAGATCATTTTAAGTTTTACTTATGTCTTGTTTTGTTTTGTTTGTTTTTTACAGGTTGTAAAGAACAAAAAACACCAACATGTCTGAGTAAGTTCTGTTTTTGCTGTTATTTTATTGATTGGGCAAAAGAAAGGATCAGTTTGTTTTTTATCAAGAATAAATGCACAAAATATGGTCTAATCTTTAGTTCAGCTGCATTAAATGTAAATCATAAATACAATATACAAGCTACTGTAGATTTTCATGGATTTTAATTAGGTGGAAAAAAAGAGGGAATAAAAACAGAAACAACAAACAAAATAAAAATATATAAAGGATAAGAAAACAAAACTGTCAAATTTGAAAAATATCTCAGATTAAATGAGGAGAGGATAAATTATGAAGGGGCTTCTGTCCAGGTGTCTCTCAGACTGAGACCGATGGAATGGATAAATAATAAATAATAGATAAATAACAGGTGTAGATAAACACCACTGTGAAATATCATGCATGAAGCAATGTATGAAATTATTGAAAGGCTCAGGAACCCTTTTGGCAAAAACACCAGACATAAAACCACACAAAACAATGAGAGTTGAGCAAAAAGAGGTAAGTAAAAAAGTTTAGGGAAATACAATTCTGTTAGATGAGAAAAAAAATTAAGACAGACAAAAGGATGCAGAGGAGATAAAAAAAACCTTAAAGATAAGGCAGAGAAAATGAAACAAAAACATGACGTTTGAGTTATTATTAAAAAGTGCAAAAAGTTTCATGTAATCATCATTTTAAGGGAGGTAGAAAGGACTATTATTATTTGTTTTTAGCTTCTTTGCATCATAAAGTTATTTCACTTGCAGATTACAAACAAGTATCATATAAACCCAACACTGAAACATAAGTTTGGTTATTGGGAGATATTTGATTTTCCCTCAAAAACTAAATTTTCCTTAACTAGCTGGACAGGTTTGATTATTGGTAAACATATTTATTATTTATTACTTTAAAAACCCCTGCAGGGTCTGTCTCTTAGTCAGTTTTCTGGTGACTCCTGTTTTAACAAGTTGGACAGTAAAATGACAAGTTCTGGCACTTAATGACAAGTTCTTGTTTTATAACCTCACAGGAAGAAGTTGACTTCAAGCCGCAGGCATCATCTGAAGGTAAACTGAAAGAGCATACACAAGCATACACATCTAAAACACACATACACACATCACAACCAGGATGCTTCAATACCAGATAAAGGAAGCATACTTAAAGAAGTACCTCACTAGAAGTACAGTTACTCTGTTAAAATACCACTCAAGTACAAGTAAAGGTAAAAAGTAAAGCAAAACGTGAGTCAATTTACTTTGTCTAAAAATTGATTCATTGTGTTTTTTTTCAGCTGAAGGACATCTATCCTGCGGTGCTCAAAAACATGAAGCAATGTTTGACTTAAACAAGCTTCTAAAGTAAATAAAAACACATAATTTGTTATTTAGACAGTTTAAAAAATACATATATTCTCACCTGATAATTATAACACATAGAGAGCATGAATTGCAGTGCAGACTATCACACTCTGCTGAAATTTTTAAACAAAGCAGCTGCAAGAAAAATTCTTAAATTATCTGCACATTCTGGATATTCATTCCAGATTAATTTTTGACTGAGTCTGTTAGGTCACCACAGTAACAGAGACTGACTCTGAGATTGGATAGATCACCATGGTTACAGAGACTGACTCTGAGGCTGGTTCAGTTACCACAGTAACAGAGACTGACTCTGAGGCTGGTTGGTGAACCCAGTTAGGTCACTGTGGTAACAGAGACTGAATTTGAACCCAGTTAGGTCACCGTGGTAACAGAGACTGAGTTTGAACCCAGTTAGGTCACCATGGTAACAGAGACTGAGTTTGAACCCGGTCAAGTCATCATGATAACCGATTGAGTTTGAACGCAGTTAGGTTACCGTGGTAACAGAGACTGAGTTTGAACCCGGTCAAGTCACCATGATAACAGATTGAGTTTGAACTCAGTTAAGTTACCGTGGTAATATAGGCTGAGTTTGAACCCGGTTAGGTCACCATGGTAACAGAGACTGGGTTTGAACCCAGTTAGGTCACTGTGGTAACAGAGACTGAGTTTTAGGAGGAACAGCAGGTGATAAGCTCAGTCTCAGGTAACAAAAGTACATGCATTTTGCTTTTTAACGCTGATTAATTTACACACACACACCCATCAGCCTAGTTATGATTTTTTGTTTGTTTTTCAGCCTTGAACCAAAATGTTTGTAAGAAAAAAAATACTTTGTTCTTTTTTTGACACATCTGGGTTTTTGACACATCATTTAACAAAATGATGATGAATTTGTTCAGACGAATAAATTAATGTAAGACTTTAAATCAAACTTGTTCTTACTCATCTTTAAAGATCACTTCTCAAAGGACACAGGTGCTGGGTGTGAGCAGAGCTGCAGCTGCTCTGTGTGTGTGTGTGTGGGGGGGGGGGGGGGGGGTAAATTTA
>JARVJO010000002.1:1003360-1018262 GCA_031762555.1 Cynodonichthys magdalenae
CTAAAAATATCAGATACTTTAAGACTTTTACTCAAGTAATATTCCTAAAGGTGACTTTAACTTTTACCAAAGTAATTCTTTGGTAAGCTACTTGTACTTTTACTCAAGTATCACTTTGTAGTACTTTATACAACACTGACTGCAGTTCAGTATTGTTTTCATTTGTATTACAATACTTTTGAAGTGGAAGCCAAGCATCTGTACGTACAGGCAATTTGGAAAATTTCTTCAACCTAAAAGAAAAGAATTAGATGGAAACACTGATTTTTGAATGTAGGTAAACTTAATGACATCAACAGGTAAATTAAATTCAGATGAAAAATAATAGATATGCATCATACATGTGTTGACAGGATTTATTTGCTTTCTGAACCCCCTTTTAAACAATGTGTTTCAGTGTATCGAGCAACGAGTAAAGTGGAAGCAGAGGGGATTCAGTTTGTCAACCACCATAATTGCTTTTTTGCACTTTTTTCAGACTAAAATCAGTTTGAAATGAATCAGCTGCATTTGGAAGACCTGAAAAACTCCCATTAAGCCACAACCTTAAACGCAAACAAGACAAAGATCCCACAAAAAGAGCTGCTTTCAACCAAAGTCCCTGATTCTTGTTCTCTTTATATATTCTTGTTGTGAGACTTCTCTGAGAGGATCTCAAACACCAGCTGCCACTCTTCCCTGACGTTCAGCTCTCATCTCAGTCTCAGAAGAAATGTGCTTGCCTAATGTAGCAGCCCCAGAATAGCATCATGTGGACATCTTGACTGTTGCTTTCACCAAACTTGAGGCTCCCTCTGCAGCCCTCAGCCCATCCATCTCCTTATTGAGTGACCGTTTGAAGCAGGGGGGCCACCGAGGACAGAGATCCTGCCTCATCACAAAGACGGCCTCACCTCCAAACCCACTCTTTGGCCAATAGGGAGCCTTAATGGATCAAGTGTCACTGTAACAGAAAGACATAATCAGGGTGGTGCGTTTGTAGAAGCTTACAGCCTGTCTCGGCCAACAGGGTGCTCACTTCGTTCAGCTTTCCTGAGGTAAGGTGGAAAAGTAGGGAATGAGTGTGTGAATGCAGACAGACAGCTCAGG
Organism: Cynodonichthys magdalenae; assembly: GCA_031762555.1. Classification (NCBI taxonomy): domain Eukaryota; kingdom Metazoa; phylum Chordata; class Actinopteri; order Cyprinodontiformes; family Rivulidae; genus Cynodonichthys; species Cynodonichthys magdalenae. The sequence goes on from JARVJO010000002.1 coordinate 1,004,450, forward strand.
CGGAATGTCCCCAAATCTTTTTATTTGACTTAATGCAGCCGAGCCTGTGTGTTCCAATCACTGCCATTAAAGCTGAGGATTCTGCAGAAGATTAGTTGGAGATTATCCTGGAGGAATATTAGATTTCGGCTTTATATTTTGTGTGTTTGAGCCTTGAAAACACAACATGTGTGTGAGCAACAGGTTAATGGCAGTGAGGTGTGTTGTTCTATCACCATCAAAAGCTAATTCATCTGATTCAGTTTTGGACTTTTTAACCTGGTTAAAATGATAAACTTTTGCCGGAATAAAATGTTTTCTGTGTTTTGAAGTTCTCATGTTTCTGAGCAGCTGTGTGGGCAGAGCAGACTGTTTTTATGTTAGTTTGGTTTGAATTCGGTGACTGAGACAAGTTTCATACCTGATGGATTTACACCACATAATACCAACCAACCAGTGGCAGTGGACTTTGTTGTTGTTTTTCTCATTTTCAGTTTGCAATCTTTCCTGGCTTGTGAAGTGAATGGTGTTGATATCTCTGAGTGAAGCTGTAAATTGGAAAAGGATTCATGAACATTAAACCTCTCATAGCTGGAGGATAAACACTTATCATCTTAAACCCGACCCAAATACCTCTGGGAGTAGATGTGGGGCAGATTATCTAAATGTAAAGCATTCTTTCTGGGTATCATCATTTTATAAACACATTAAGCTCAGAATTTATAAAATGTAAAAGTTAGAAGTTGGGCATTTAGGCCCTTAGCCTCCCCTGATGTCTTTAGAGGCTTATTTTAAATCCAGTGTGAAGTGATAGGACCCTCAGGAAGATGATTGAGGAAACCATGTGGGAGCTGGATAGCCACATAAGGGAATGGAGATGGTGGTGGTCCAGAAGATGGAACCCAATCTTCAACATGGCATCCACTGAAACTGGATCTGGGACCTGTGCAGCTGTCTTTTTAATGCTGGGATGTTCGTGGTGGTCTCACTCTTAAGAAACGAATTAACAAAAAACTGCTAATTAAAAAAATAATTCAGTAAACTTAAACCTAATTTGTGGTAAAAGAAGGGTTAGGGTTGAGCTCAGTGTTTATCGTAGCTGAGTTTTGATTATAAATAACATGTATTTAGGGGTTTGAACTAAAACAGATTTAACAGAAGCTGTTGAGACCTGAAACAGTGTTTTATACATGCAAATTGCTGTGTTTTAGTCTTTTTTAACTAGTTGGCAATAATTTATGTTTGGTCTCCTTTCCACTTCTGAGACACGCAGAGTCTGACATTAATTATAAAGCCAGGCTCTTAAGATGGGACGAATTGTGCAAATGTTTTCAGTCCAACACCTCAATAAAACATTTCCTCTGACAATGACCTCATCGCTTTTAAATGAGCTTGTGTTCATTTCAGACAGAATCCCGTTTTCATCTGTGTAAGAGAGGGGTAAAAGTGTGGGTGTAAGCAGGGTGGGGTTCAGTCAGGGTGTCTCCTGAAGCACATATTTAAAGACGTCTGTAACTTAACCCTGAGCTATAAATATGAGTTCACCCATTAAAAACAGATTTTTAACCTTCTCTCTTCCTTTTCTTTTTGGTTTTCAGGTTTCAAAGTCCACCGCCATCATGTCTGACACAGAGGAAGTGTAAGTTTAACAATTTAAATCTTTCAGTTCTTTGCTAAGTATCTAGAAATCTTTACTTGACTGTTTAGGCTTTTGTCAAAACATTGTTTTCAATCTCAGGCACCAACTTTTGCTCAACATTGAACAGGATTGCTAATACCGTCATTTCTTTGTCCCTTTGTTTTTGCAGTGATCAGGGTAAGTAGCTCCAGCTTCCTTGTTCAGGTACAGTTAGGAGCTCCATGCTAATTCAAACTGCTGGATCTGGATCTTACCTAACTGATCTTCCTTCCCTTATAGAACATTTTCAGTTCTGCACAAATGTGTATGTTGCAGGTTTGGCTTGACTCCTCCAGATTCAATCTGTGCAATAAGGCTCTCCCCTTTGAGGGAAATGCACACGTTTAATGCAGACAACAGGAAAGAGTGAACTCGGATCAAATTTGTACAATGAAATCACTCAGAATTCACTGACCTGTTGGCAGAAAGTATGTAGTTCTGCATGTTCTGAGCAGTCCTTCGGAGCTGAACAGACTTCCTGATGACAAAAGTTGTTTTGTGGATCTAATGAACAAATTGAGGCTCTGCCTAAGAGCTACTTCAGCCCAAACAGACTGCTTTGTGTATGCTCAGCATGGATCCCTAGTGTACCCACATTTTACATTTGTGTTTTGTCAAAATGGGTACATAAGGGATCTTTTGATGATGTTCTTCTGCTTCTTTCTTTCTCGGCTGCTCATGAAGAATACGATGGTAAGACACAGCCGTCAAACTGAATGATTACCTTACGCCAACGGTACTAATTTGTCAGAGATTTGTAATGGCCTCCAGGTGTACTTTTTGTGGCATGGTGGGTAATATTAACATTATCTGAGATCGAAGAAAAGAAACAGGATTAAAACACGGTTTTATTTCACCACATGGCGTTTTAGGGCTGCTATTTACAAAAAACAAACACCTTCCATCCACCAATGACTATTTTCCTCCTGCAACTGCTTTTTGTCTCACTTGCTTTGGCGTCATCTAGTGGCAGTTCCCCCCAAACTGCTCCATTCTGACCCTTCTCATTTCTTACACCTTCCCCTCTCCGTCCACCTCTGTCCTTGTTCCCTCTCCCTGCTTCTATTAACCCTCTCACCACCCTCCCTCCACCCTCCACCACCAACTCGCTGCATGTTGTTTAGCTGTAGAAGTGGAGATAGTAGAAGAAGTAGAAGTGGCCCCTGAGGCGGCCCCTCAGCCAGAGGCAGAGCCAGAGCCAGAGCCAGAGCCAGAGCCAGAGCAACAGCCAGAGCCAGAGCCAGAGCCAGAGCCAGAGCCAGAGCCAGAGCCAGAACCAGTGGTAGAACCAGAGCCAGAACCAGAGCCTGAGGCTGAAGGTATGTGGTAAGAAGGGGGTGCGTGCTGTTCTATCATCCTTTGCCAGGCGTCAATCAGTCAGACAGATGTTTATAAACATGTTCAACGCTAACGTTACCTTTCTTTCACCTCTAGACATCTTTTTAAATAGCTCAAAAATACTGTTTGTACAGGTTTGATGGCCTCTGACAGAAATAAACAAACTTATCTCACCCACAATTTCCAATGACTTTGACATGACTGATATTAAAAGTCTAAAAAACCTTCCCCACATTTTAGATATCTTAATTGTTCTTTCACAAAATATTTTCTCAATCAAAATTGTACTATTGCACTGTTTGACAGATCTTCAGAAATAACCAGACTTTCCCCTGAATTTAAAAAATGTTAAATCATTTGTGCTAGTTATGCTAAACAAAAAACAGCGCTATCGACCTTTTAACGGTTACTAATGTAAATGTGGAAATGGGGCACCACAACCACAAATAGGTTCATAAATATTTTCTATTGACTTTTACATACAAACATGGATAGACAGAAATAGTTAGTTCTATCAGTATTTTCCATTGGGATAGCAGTGTGTAATGTGTAGGAATGCATCCAAACCTCTGTTCATGTTCTGCTCTGAGTTAAAAGTCATTAAAGCTGCTTGGCTCCCCTGTCAAATGTCTTTTAAATAAATTAAACTATATTGAATTATAGTACAGGGATTGTACAGTAAACATAGGGGTGTTTGGGAATATAGGGATCCCTGGAACATATCGTATTTATGTGTGCATAATGCAAAACATTTTACCCAAAAATTGTCCATAAAGTTGGGGGTTCATATTATACATGGGAGTCAACTTTGACCGTTTTTCTTCTAACATACCACAATAAGTTCCTACATTTTCTTATAAAACTGAAACATTGTGTGCGGGATAACTCAGCATAATTTTACTCTCTAAACCTCCAGCTGTAGAATACGCTGTGCATTGTTAGCATATAAAAACAACAGTAGTAGTTTTTTCACTTAATGATGTATCAGACATTGAAAGAGAAGCTTGTGTTGTTGGATAAGGAGGAAATACTTTTATTTTGTTAATTGTGGAGATAGAAAGAAAATGTGGACGTCAGTTGCACCTTTGAGTGCTCAACAGAACCAGACAGCAGTTTCTCAAAGCCATCCGTCATGTTAACTTAATAACCAGCTCCTGCTGTGGGAGCAGATCGTTTTCAGCAGAACACAAACATGCCCACAAGTGTGTGTCCCTAAAATAATCAGTTTCCCCATCAGAGGGTAAACTGAGACGGCTGAAAAATCCTGAACTCTGTATGAAGTTATTACATGTACAAAAGGATTAGATTTTTTTATGCTTTCTTAGCTCAAAAAATGGGGGGTTGAGTTATACTCAAATTGCATTAAACACACATAATAACTGTAAGATCCAGGAAACATAGGGTTGGGTGTACTGGGGTTGTGGAGGGGTACATAAGAATCTGTGGAGCATGAGGTGCCATGAAACATAGAGATGACCTCATCAGACTGCAGAGCTGTAACATCAGTAAAACTGTTTGACATTTCAGTGAATTGAAAGTAAGCATGAAACTATTTTGACCAAAATGCATCAAAAATTACTCAATTCGAGCATGTGTATTAGTAACTATAAAAAATTAAATAGGCAGTAAATATGAGTAACACTTAAAAACAAATCAAATCAAAAACAAATTTGAACTCTGACTCATGAGAGTTTCATGTGTATTAAGTACGTTGTTCTGGCTCTCTGCCCCCTCTGTCCACACCATGATTACAAACCTGATAAACCAAAGATCATATCTGCCGACAGAAAACTAGTTTTAGATATAAATAGATCTCAGATATGATATGTTACACTATGCTTCTCAAGTTCTCTGAAGACAGAACGCAGCACATTACAACCCAGGCATGATATATTAAAATAGGTACATTTCTGAACAAACCCTTTAGTTAGACATTCATTTTTTTATCATGTAAAAAACTCACAGATTGATTTAAAACAGACAATGCAATCTGAGTTTTATGATCAATTAAACCATTATATAAATCAAGACCAACAACTTGGAGGAGGAGATAATTTGGGACAGAAATTCCCTGAAAATCTTGTACTGTTGACTGCAGCCAACTTAACAAATACATAACATAGAGTCAGAAACTGCAGCTGCAGTGGCATGGAAATTCATCTGTCTTACCCTGGCCCTGTTTCATTTACAGTATTTGCATGACTTTCACTGCAAACATGGAACCACGTATCGGGTTCATCAATCCAACCAGCTAACACTACTAACTCTGGTACATTCAGACTTAGAATATGCAAATCAAGCTGTTCATTACAAAAGCATTTTTTTTAAATCTAGTTTACTACTGATATAAAAGCATTTTCAATACGGCACTCACATTTTTATGCAAAAATACAAAAACATCCTGTTTCGTAGCCATCTCTAAATATGTCTCAAATTGTTAAATCTTCTACAACCATCCAAACTTCAAATATCTAACAGATTAATGTGAAATAAAATTTCAATAGCAATAAATAATACAGTCCACAATGTATGTATGTACCTCGTAGAATGAAGTTCCTGATATTTAGTACATACTTGTTACCTGGACTGTAAAATGAAAATATTTCTTACCTTGGACTTACTGGGTACATACCTCACACTTACATGGTATCCACCAGTCGTACCTCAGACTTTAACCTGGTTTGTACCCAGTATCTACATGGTACTTATTGGCTATTTATCAGCTACTTACCGTACACTGCATGGTACATACCTGCTACTTATGTATCCTTTACCTCATATTACAGCTCAGTCCCTGTAAGTACTTGGTATGTACCAAATAACGAATATTTACCTGGTGAATAACAGGTATGTACCTGGTACCTGCAAAGACCAGGCTATATTATGTGTTATTACCAAAATTTCTTAAACTACACTTCAGTCACAAATATTTGAACATGAAACTGAATTTGTTAGTTTGAATTTTACATATTTAGATCAGACAGGGAGTGATGTGTCAAATCTGTATGTGCTTAGCTTTGGGTTCTGTGTGTCTGCTAACAAAAAAGATAAATTCTGCATTTATGTCTTCACATTTCCTGCATGCAGAGGCCATTAAAGATTCAAATACTGTGTGTTATTTCAACATTTCCTGATTAATCTGAAATGTATTATACAATTATACATAGTTCCCAATTGACATCACATTCCCTACATCCAGTCACTGCTCCGCAATCAGGGTAGGATTCATTCTGGTCTGCTTCATGGACTACCCGTGTGAGGGATAATGTAATGTACTGTTTGGTTAAAATGAGTAAAAACAGAGCAGATAAGTCTATAAAGGGAAGTTTTCAATACGTCCTAAGAATCAGACAACATGAAGGAAAACAGACTTTTAAAACTCACCATCGAGCGTTGACGAGTGCACCTCGCTGATTAAAAAGCAATAAGCAGATAATCCAGTTTACTAACATTGCGACATTGATGATGATAGGATTCCAATGATTCCAAAGCATTGACCGAACGCAACTCCCGTATGGTGAAGGTACTTTTCCCAAATTAAATAATTCACTATGTAGTATAAGTTACTGCTGGGAGCTCCGAATCAGTCAGAGCGATATTTTCTTTGTACGTCTTCATCGAAGCACTGTCTAATGTGTCTTTATAAAGGCCGGCAGCATTTACAGACGTCATAGTTGACAACAGTTTAAAAAAAGAACTTGAAAAATATCTCTGTACCATGTTTACAGACAACACAGGTTACTGCTGTCCTGCCAAAACGGTGGACTTCCAGTACGTCCGTTTTCCAGTCTTGTCTAATGGGAACTATGTATTCTGGTTTTGGACAAACTACGGTGCTCTAGTCTTTGGCTTGCAGTTTGTCCACAATCAATCAAACTAAATGTTTCAGCTATAAGTAAACAAAAATTTTTAAAGAAAAAAGGGTGAAAGTATAAGAGTGGCTAATACCTGCTTCCCCGTGCAGGAAACCTTGTTCCACCTCACCAAGCTGGGTCTCATTGTGTGCATGGAGGCACCAGAATCTGGTTTGAATGAGAAGAAATTGGCCAAAGGGCTTTGTCTTGCTTGTGTCAAATAGTTCTGGGGTCAAGCCAAAGATAAAATATATTTTTACAACAACTAAACTGACTTCCTTGTTGTCACAATTTATTTAATCTTTCTAAGTTGTTTGGTCCTGTTATTAATTCATCTGTGTTTTTACTTCTGACTGTTGTAATTATATTTAAAAAAAAATATTTTGTCCATTTTTAATCCTTCTTACAAGTAATTTCAAACAAAATGATGCATGAGAATTAAAAATAATATTTTATTTTTTTCTAATCTCTCTATTTTTTTACCTGCAGAGGAGAAGCCAAAATTCAAGTGAGTGTCTTCAATGTGTTACTTTAGACATTTTCATGTCAGTGATTTGATCAAAAAGATGTTAAATAAAACGTGAGACGTAATTTCACTCATACTTCTCGTCTTAGGCCCACCGCTCCAAAGATCCCAGAGGGTGAGAAAGTGGACTTTGATGTAAGCAGACCTGAAAAAAGGAAAGAAATTTTCAGGATTTTTGTTTGTCTGCTGTGTTCCGAGCCGTCTGTTCTTCTTTCACGCAGGACATCCAGAAGAAACGTCAGAACAAGGATCTGATGGAGCTGCAGGGTCTGATTGATGCTCACTTTGAGTGCAGAAAGAAGGAGGAAGAGGAGCTGATTGCACTCAAGGAGAGGATTGTGAGTCTTTGTCAAAATATTATCCAGTAGTAATAATTGTTTGGACCTTGAGCAACATTTACTACTGTCAACATGTAACATTAGTTTCTGAATCCCCTTGATTAAAAAGGTTTTCCTGGTAGCCACCATTTAACTGCAGTAAAGTCATCCCTATTTTCTCCAGTACCTATGTTCCACCAGGACACCCATCCCTATTCTCCAGTCCTTAAATATCTCATACATATTGGCATGTTTGCATTGTAAGGCCTGGCCCGGCATGGATTTAACGTATTTTCATTTGTCATTATGGCCCACTGCCAGCCTTATTTCTGAAACCCAGAGACCTGGAGTTAAAATCATCTGCTGGACCAATTTGATGTCGTCTCACTTCATTTCCGCTGGTGTTGATTCTTATAAGGAGCAAAGAGAAGTACCATGAATTTAATGTCATTCATTGTTGTGTTGCAAACATGTCATAAAGATTTGCATGTTTTTGATATGATGATCCCCCCTATTGAGGCAGCACTCTGCTCAAAGCAAACAGAACCAGGGCCAGAGTAGAATAAGACATGGTCGAGTGTGGTCGGGTCGAGCCGGGCCTCACAATGCAGAGATGCTCCCTGGATCAATACTTGCACTGTAATGTAATATTTTTTGTTTTAATTTGATTTAAACACATTTTAAGGAGGAGCCAAGCATCTTTCATGACTTTATGACTTTTATTATTAACCCCAGGAAAACATATTGGTACCAGGGAACATAGGTATGGACCTGTCAGTCTTCAACAAACCCCTTATGGACGTTCTTTACATCTGTAAAATAAAAATTAGTTTGCAGCTTACATTCAGTCACTTTCTTTTTTTTATTTTGGACTTAATGATGAAATCAGAGAACCTTTGTGTTGTTTGCCGCCTGCAGGAGAAGCGTCGTGCAGAGAGGGCTGAGCAGCAGAGGATCAGGGCTGAGAAGGATAAGGAGCGCCAGGCCAGACGTGAGGTTTGTTGTTTTCAATAGATTTCTCCTTTTTTTAACTTTGAAAAATGTTTTCTTTTTTTCAACACAAATACAGTTACTGAGTATTGGGGTCACTCAGAATTGTAATTGTAGTTTTGAGATAAAAGTGAAAATATTATTTAGATAAAAATGTTGGATTAATATCGACAAAACAAAGTCACAATGTTGAGAACAAAAAGGCCCCTTTCAAAACTAATCTGGATCCATTTATTTGTTATTATTTTTGCTTCTGACATTTATCTTTTTATGCAGTGTTGGGTATTTTAAACCCACTGCAGCAGAACCTCCAGAGATGCTTTCAACCCTTCAAAATAAGAGTCTCAAACAGACTCACACACTGAGAGTTGACTTCTAAATACTATAGGATTCATTTTACTGAATAGTATTACTGTGGTGTATTTTCATAAACAGTAATATAAAGTTGTTTTTATTCTATTCTTTTCTATTCAGTTTATTTATATAGCGCCAAGTCACAACATAGTTCGTCTCATGGCTCTGTAAACAAAAAAACAGTCTAAAGAAGCCAGCAGATTGCATTGAATCATTTCATCGCATTCTTCCATCCTGAGCAGCACATTGGCGACTGTGGGAAGGAAAATCTCCCTTTTAACAGGAAGAAACCTCCAGCAGAACCAGAACCAGGCTCAGGACAGGCAGCTCTGCCTTGACAGGCTGGGTTAGGGGGGTACAGGAAACACTGTCAACAATATTCCCACTTTAACCTTCAAACTAAAAATTGAAAACCCCACCAACTTCCTCATTGTTATTTTTTTAACTTCTAACTGACCCCAATACTATTGATGCACATTTTTTGTGTTCTGCACATCATTTTACTACAATGAAATGGTTTTAGCTGCGAGGTGCAACTCTCTGCCATCCTTTTTCATTTTGTGAACTCAGGAGGAGAGGCGGACCAAGGAAGAGGCAGATGCAAGGAAGAAAGCAGATGAGGATGCCAAAAAGAAGTCTGCTCTGTCCAGCATGGGCTCCAGCTACAGCAGTCATCTGCAGAGGGTCAGCACCTCATGGGGTCTTTGGTTCAGTGGAATCCAGGTCCACTCTGAACCTGCATCTGAACGCTTGTGTCTGATCCAAACAGGCTGACCAGAAGAGAGGAGGAAAGAAGGAGACTGAGAGAGAGAAGAAGAAGAAGATCCTGGCCGCTAGACGCAAGGCGCTCAACATCGACCATCTGAGTGAAGACAAGCTGAGGTATGACTGCTCGCTGGACCCTGTTCCATGGGCGTAATTTGTGTGGGGCTTATGACCCCCACAATAATTTAATCCAGTCAATATAAATTTTCCAATAAAATGACATAATTTGCTCTAACACAATAGAAATGAACTGGTTATATTCACAGCTGCAACTCTCCTGTTTTCTTTAGGTAACTTTGACCTGATTTCAAAATTTTTGATGTCATAAATATACTTTTAAACATTCTTGTTGAAAATGACATGCAAGGTTTTAGGCTGCTTTTGTCACATTACACAATTGCTGTATTTGAATCATGTTATAATTTTTCCTAGCCATATTGCCATACTCTTGGAAAATTGAGAAATTTAGGTATGTCATATAATACATCCTAACAATGTAAAATATTGAATGTGTTACTGTTCAAAAAATGGGAACGAAAATAAGCCTTTTCTTAATTGTTGAACTGACATAGAACAAAAAAGTTGTGGAGTAAATACAAAGAAAACATAAAAGTTAAGTAAATAACAGTAAAAGCGTTACAATGTATTTTAACCCCAAAATATCTTGAATCGTTTCACAAAAGTAAACGATTAAATAAATAAATAAATAAATGGACAGACAGCATAACCCCCCAATGGTAGACCTAAAGTTACACCCTTGCCCTGTTCTACAGAGCAGGTTTAACTTATCCAGGGTAGGTCCAGCTTAACTAACCCCATCAAAACTCAGTGGCTCAGTGGTACAAAGCAGGCCATCAGGTTGGTAACTCAGGTGAAGCAGGTGGAGCATCAGAGAACTAATCAGACTCAGAAAACTAGAAGGAAAGATGGCATAAACCATCAAATACACAAAATTCATTAATATCACCGCCTTTGATCCAGAGTTTGACACTAAAATCATCTTGTGATTAGAATTTTAGCTCATTTATTGTCAAATTAACTGATTTGTTGCCATTTTAGCGATTAGCTGTGGCAGCCATCTTAAATTGGCTCCAAAGGTTATTCAGCGTAGATGACTGTGACTCAAAGCTTTCAGGAAATGTGACGGGGTGTCATTTCTTTTGTCTGCAGCAAACAGACTCATGTTAGTTTGCTGTTTGCGTTGCAGGGATAAGATCACCGAGCTGAGTGACTGGATGCGCCAGCTGGAGTCTGAGAAGTTTGATCATATGGAGAGACTGAAGTTGCAGAAGTATGAGGTGAGAGGAAGCTTCAACTCAGAGTCTCACTCGTTGGCTTCTAAATACCAACAAAGTTTAGTGGATATAAAAAGAATTCCTGTAGGATCCATCTTCTTTATAATTTCACAAATGTTAGAGGTAGTTAAATGATTATTTAATGTATTATTATGAAGAGTATCTGATCATATCAATAAATGTGTGTAACGAAAATGTGAAAAAATTATATTGCCCCTTTTCCATTATAAAATAATGAGTGTGTTGGCCCTTTAAGTCCAACCATTTTTTGAAATCCCTATATTTGACTATTTTATGATAATTGTGCTAAACAGGAAATCAGCAGATTTCTCAGCTGGACCAAGCTATAATACAAACTTCTCATTGCCTCCAGTTGTAAACCCTCCACGCATTCTTTATTTCTCCCCCAGGTTACAAGACTGCGTAAGAGAGTGGAGGAGCTCAGTAAATTGTAAGTAGAATTTCAGATTTGTTGCATTTTACGTGAGCGTACAGTAAGAGCTGTGAAATCTAAAAAACCTAATAGTTGTGAAAGTCATGAGTCCCCAGTACAACGCATGGCCGCACCAAGTGTAAAATGAAATGTTAAAAAAATACACATTTTTCATTATTTAACTCACTTTTTGAGTGTTAAAATTTTATATTGTTAATTAGTTCACTGTTCTTACATTTAGTTAGTTTTACATTTAGATTTTAATCTTCAGCAGCGTTACCAGTGGCTAGCAGCAGCCATTGTTGATGTTTGTCGCAGGATCAGAGCATGCTGGTTATCTGACTCTAACTTCTGCTAACGCTTCTAATACTGCTAAAGATAATATTTAAAATCTAAATTCAAAATGTGTTCACAAAACACCAATATGGGTGGTACCTGTGGTCCAGCAGTTTGTGAAGTGCAGCTTGAACATCGTCATCCATTGATGATTTTGTGCAAGTTTCGTTTAGTTTTATTTAATTGTTCATTAAATTTTCTGGTAACAGGCAGACACATAAAGACACATGAAAAACGTTTCTGTGATTAATATACTTTCTCACAAGCTACCAGCACAAAGACTGGGCTTGTTGACATAATGCAAATAGTTCAACTGAGCGTCGCCTCTCTACCAGTTTGCAAATCCGCTTCTCTTGGCTGTTGCTGTAAACAACCTGACTTTCTTTTAGTGCTGCTACAGTTCTGATGTATTGCTTTTTGCTGTGTTTTTTCAAATTACAGCAGCAAAAAGGGAGCTGCAGCTCGCCGCAGAAAGTAGATTGGCTCACTCCTTACTCACAAACCAAAAAGTGTGGACAAGGACAGACGCAAGATGAGACAACATACGCTGTGGCACAGATTGCCCTATTGGAGAAACTATTAATGCTGAGGTACATCCTGCAGTTACCTAACCTTGCCCTGATACACGCAACCAGGAGCCTGTAGAACCTGCTGTCCCATAGGAAGAGAAACAACTCCATCTATTTGCCATCATGCTTTCATACCCTCCACTGTTTGGTTCTCAGTGTTTTTGTAAATAAAGTGTGACTCTTCAAACCATGTCAGTAGATCTGTTGTTATTCAGAAACCAATAAAGTTCTGTATTTTCATATGTGTAATTTTAGGGTCATTTATTCAACACTGTTTTTTATAGATGCTTATTTGGCACAGATCGCTGATCTACATTCACAGGTGATCACAGCTGCCATAAACAGGCGCAGGTTGTGTTTAACTGCAATATGTTAGAAAAAAAGTAGAAAAGTATATTATTTAAAACATTACACACAGTTTAGATCATTTTATTTCATTACTATGTATGCTTGACAAACCTAACCTCATGACACTAAACAAGTCAATTCAAATTAGACAGAAATTTATTTACAGTGAATTGTGTCCACAAAAACACAAATAAGTTCTAATTGACCCAGTTTGTTCATCAACATCCTAAAAACAAAGATGTCACCTTTTGTCTAAGTTTAGCTTTCATTTCTCCTAGATCTTCATGTGGCTTATCAACTTCATTCTCCTCTACATCACCAGAACACTTCTCTATTCCTCTGGGATTTTCTCTCTCAAAGCCATTAAATAACTGAGTTAATAACCTCACTGCAGTCTCAACAAGACATTTCCATTTCTCCACTGGTGTCATCAGGTCCAACTTTCCCTTTCTTTATTCTCTTCAAAGCTGTACTTATCAGAAAAAGTCAGGAAATTAGTGTTTGTTAGATTGTTTCTTTGTTGTAACAATGCTTCTTGGCTATAACTCTTATACCAAGCACCTGATTGGCAGCACCTGAGGGCTCAAAACAAAAGTCACTACTAGATGAGACACATGAGGCACAACCATTTTTATTCCATTTTAACACTTTCTATACATTTTTTTTAGAAGTTAAAAATGTTAAAATGGATTAAAAATGGTTGTGCCTCATGTGTCTCATCTAGTAGAACAGTTGGACACTGATTTAAAGAGTTGGGTATTGCTGCAGCCTGAAGACTCCCGTTTCATAGCGCTAGTCTCATGGCGCCTGTCTCATGATGTGGACGTGTACAACGGCACCTCTTGAGGGTCAAAAATGTTCACATCAAAAAACCACTGAAATGTCTAATGTTATTTAAATTCAACCGAAAAAAAAAATCAGACCAACCTTTGAGATATATGTATAAAAAAAAATAAAAATTCCCTTCTCACCCACCGCAGGTGGTCTCTCTCTGAGCTCGGGTCCTCTACCAGAGGCCTGGGAGCTTGAGG
>JARVJO010000002.1:1106877-1120300 GCA_031762555.1 Cynodonichthys magdalenae
GACCTGCTAAAAAAAACAGGGAAACAACTAAAACATGCAGGATAGTGGTCCTTGAGGACCGGAATTGAGAACCACTGATGAAGAGAAACCCTTTCACAACAGCCAACCAAGTGAACAACACTCTCCATGAGGTAGGCGCATCAATATCCAAATCTACCATACAAAGAAGACTGCATGATAGTAAATACAGAGGGTTTACTGCACGGTGCAAGCCACTCATAAGCATCAAGAATAAAAAGGCTAGACTGGAATTGGCTAAAAAACATCTAAAAAAGCCAGCACAGCCCTGGAAGAACATTCTTTGGACAGATGAAACCAAGATCAACCTCTACCAGAATGATGGAAAGTGAAAAGTATGGCGAATGTGTGGTACAGCTTATGATCCAAAGCATACCACATCATTTGTAAAACACGGTGGAGGCAGTGTGATGGCTTGGGCATGCATGGCTGCCAATGGCACTGGGTCACTAGTGTTGATTGGTGATGTAACACAGCATAGAAGCAGTTGAATGAATTCTGAGGTATTCAGAGCCATACTGTGTGCTCAGATCTAGCCAAATGCAGCCAAACTGATTGGTCGTCGTTTCATACTACAGATGGGCAATGACTCAATGGGCACCAGTGACCCCCATGACCCTGAAAGGAAGAAAGATAATGGATGGATGGATCTCAGATAAAGTTCAGGTTTTTAGTCTGGATTTTAGTGTTCTACCTTCATAAAATATTGATTTTAGGTTGTTTTATTAATTCCAAGAATTTAGTAAAATGCTTTTCAAATGGTTGGAAAATGAAAGGTTTTGAGTAGATCTTCTACTAAATTTCCAAGGGGAGTATACACCTGGATCCCCCTAGAACTGCTTCAGTCCCCAGCTACTGGTTAACATGAACAGGTGTTCCTCATGATGTCAGCAGATGTTGGCAGGTATGAGGCAGACTTCTAATCTGTTACAAATTAATTATATTGTTAATTTGGACAACCTGTATTCTGAAGGTAAAAAATATCAAAGACAAAACTATTTTATTTGGTCTGGCGCCACCTGAAATCATGCCTATGGCACCACATTAGCTATGGCCGGCCCTGTTCTTTACCTACTGTAAACTTTACAGAAAGGTGTTATCATAGTTTACACTGTAATACTTACTCCACTCTTCAAAACAACCTAAATAAATTTAAATTCCAGTAGTTAAAAAAAATGACTGAATTCAATTTGTTTAAGTATTTATCAAACATTGCCAAAAAAGCAAAGGCAGACAATGTTTCTGTCCCTGTCTAAGCGTGTCGGACTGGGGGTTTGGGGGGAGGAAGAGGGAACTGTTTTCAGGACCCACTTCAGGGAGGGCTCTCAAAATGCCTGGAATGAAAAGAGTTTTGAAAATATGTGAGGAGATATTGATCAAGTGACAGGAGCCCCACCAAGATGGTTGCCAAAACATTATGTGAAACCAATTTTATTGGAACACGAAGAAGGTAATAACAGGATGTACATCTAGAACTGAGTAACAATATAAAAATGAAAAACTGCTGTTTTGACAAACATTGAGCCAATATTGGACATGGAGCTGTAAGTGTTTCTCAGCCTCTGCAACACTCACACTGAGCGTGATATTTTGCAGTATCAGATGAGATCAGGATAAAGGCACGAGTAGAGTCAGTCCAGCTCCCTGCTACATGCACCATCACCAGTCATGTGACTTCACCAGCCCCCTTTTCACTTTTTCCTCCGCACATCTCTGCTCAGTCGGCAGCTGTTAGACGGAGTTCTCAGCCTGTCGCTGACAGAACAAGTGACGGTGATGAAAAGAAGGAGGGGGATGCGGAGCCGTGTCTGATGAAGTCCTGTACAGCTTGGGCATCTGCTTCAGAATGAAGCTGCTTCTTATCTGTGACAGCTTGGTGTCCTTTAGAGCAGCCAGTCAGAGTCAAAAGTTCTTCACTTTTTAAAAATCCAACATAATTTTTCAGAAAGCTGTTACTTGAACTGCAGATGGGGAAATTGACATTTTTTTCTCTTCTTCACTTTGGAGGCTAAAGAAGGTGAGCAGATGGTGAGTAGCTCAACTCTCCTGTTTTCTCTTTTTGTGTGTGTGTACTTGTATATACTGCATACAGAGGACCACTTTCACAATATTAACCAACAAAATGAGGTCATTTGTGTAAAGTGAGGACTTTTTTGGAGTCTTTACTTATTTAGCAGCTCTCCTGCGCTCTACTAGTTAGATTTAGAGGTATAGGGTGAATTAAGTTTTGGTTCAGGTTAGAGTTAGGAATAAATTAGTAATGGTTATAGTTTGGGAAAATGTCTGGGTTAGGCATAAATGCAAATACAATACAAAAATTAATAATAGTAAATACAAAGTACTTAGTTTGATGGAAGTACAAGGATGTGTTGGTTTTTTACTTTGAGTGGGAAAAACACCCAGTTTTTTGTATATAATCAGCCTTTGCACCTGGTTTTGGAACACTTGGTGATTGATTCTGATTTTCCTCCATTTTCTGTTTAGTTTTGCAACAGTTATTTTTAATTATTACAATTTATTTATCACAGTAGTTAGGTGTGGTTTGATGGGACCACAGTATTGAGTACAGATCTTAATTAGCTGTTCAACAAATTAAAACAAATTATTATAATTTTATTATCAATCAGCTGAACAGACAAAACCAATGAAAAGACTATGACATATTCACTGCTGAAAACAAATACACAAATATTTAGCTACATTTTGGATGTTATGTACCCTTCAGTTATTGCAAAACTAATTCTCAGAGTTCAGAAATCAGCTGCTATAAGTTCCCTTTTACAACTAAACTTCAAATGTCTTTATTTTCTTTAAGCATCTCTTTTTTTCTGTTTCACAGGATCATATCCATAGCTGGATAGTAAGGTGGCTCAACAGCAAGAAATAACAAATGGAAGTCCGAAGTTCCTGTAGAGCTGATGCTGCAGACATGCAGAACTTTGACCCACTTGGCCTCAGCACGCTGAAGGGTATAGGTGAGTCCTTCATATTGTAACATTGAACATAAATGTGATTGGCACTGATTAGTCTCCACAGATGATTGTACATGTTAGCTTTGGAGGAGATCTTGTAGAGTGCTGTGTGAATGGGTTAATGAGGACACAGATTGTAGTGTGAAGTGCTTTTAGTATCCTGATTGGATAGAAAGGCGCTATATAAGTACAGTCCATTTACCCTTTACATGTCTGTTCCTGAAAACCAGTTGGAAACAGTGGATGGACTGATGGATCCACAGAACAATCACAGCCCCAATATTAAACGCGGCAGATGTTAACAGCAGGAAATTAAAGACTGAGCATTGAAGGAATGTATATCACCTGCCACCTTTCATGTCAGACTTTTATACTGAGCTTATTATCTGATGTAAAAGGATGCTTTTATCACTGTTTTGACCAAACCTCTAAAATAACTTGTATGCATAATAATATGATCCATTGCAGCTTTTAGCACGTGTCTAGAATGACTCAGCTACCACACCAATATTTAGCTCAATATCTGAAAAACTTGTAGCATTTTTGTGTTTTCTCAGGTCAGTTGGTGGTGGCAGCTGTTTTGAACAATGTTTTGAAGGTTAATCACTTGGGGATGTTTATTCTGTGGCTGTTTTTAGAAACTCAAGTGATTGAAGAACTAATTTGTTAAAAGTCCAAAGACCACATGTGCACACATGCACCTTTAGACATGAGCAAAAACATTACGGCCTTTAACCTTCAACAGTGTGTGTGTGTGACTGCTCAAGATGGAAACATTTTAGCTTTTAGATTTTTCAGGTACAGAGTCTGTCTGGTGACATTGGATTTTAAAAAATCAGTGTGTCCACAGGATAGTTAACGCATGGTCACAAACCTTGTAATTAATTCCTATATTAAAATAAAATCAAATTAATTCAAACTTTTTCATAAACAATCAACTGTCTGCATGGAAATGACCGCAATAACTATCTTGTAGCCACACATTAATTTTTTCTATCCAATGTCGACAGATAGGCTCTGTAAAATGTACCACAGGCATGAGCTTCTCTAAGTGAAAACATGGACTGTATTCAGCTGTGTTTTGTTAAAAGGTGCGTTCTTTTCTCTCTTTTATGTTTTTCAGTCTGTGTGGCTTGGGCCGGCATAGAGCTGGTTCTCCTAGGAGTTCTGGGCTCAGCCGGTGGCTGTCCTGGTGCCTGTACCTGCTACAGGAACACAACCGACTGCTCTGCTGCTGACCTCGTCTCGCTGGCACCCATCCTGGAACTGTTAGGTCAAGACTGTCTGGTTCTCCGTTTGTCCCAGAATAACCTCTCCTCCGTAGGCAATGTTGGTATGTTTAACCTGAGCAGCTTGGACCTCCTGGATCTCTCCCAGAACCACTTCTACAATTTGCAGCCTGGAGCTTTCTTGGGTCTGAGCAGCCTGCGCTCTTTAAATCTTTCCTCTAACTACCTCGGCATACGTCCATCAAATTTCAACTTTGCAGAAAGCAGAGCGACAGTCCAGGCTTCGGACATAAATCAAGGCAGAGTTGGGTTGAGCATGGAGGTTTTCAAGGGACTGCAGCAACTGCAGGAGCTCGACTTGTCCTCCAATGGGCTCCTGTGGCTGCCTAAGAGCCTGCTGGATGGCCTTCAAAGACTCACCTGGCTGTCCCTGGCCAACAATCAGCTCGTATCTCTGAACAGGGTAATATTTGAGCCACTGGTGAGACTACAGGATCTCCACCTGGCTGGAAACCCTTGGAAGTGTGATTGTAAGCTGAGGGACTTCAAGCACTGGATTGAATGGTTAATTTACAGGGGTGAGCAGAGCTGTCAAGAACCTCAGACACTCACTACTGATACGTTGGATTTTGCAAACACAAAAAGCCCCAAAGTGCTATAAAATCAAAGCAGTAAATTTCTTGTTTTGCAAGCTGAATGTAAGCCGAGCACAGACATATAAGAATATAATGACCTCCATCTCTGTCCCACCTGTCTATCCTTTCTTTATTTTTCCCCTTTCATCTACCTCCTTTTCCCCTCTCTGCCCTTGTAATCTGTTTTATAGATGGGCAGGTAGATGTGATGCAGTGCAGTCTCCCCAAGGACTTGAAGGGCAGGGACATCCGCAGCGTACCAGCAGAGATGTTCAGCTACTGCCTGCAGAACCGAACCAAACAGATGGATCAGCCCGCCCAGCCACCCTGCCTGCCTGGACGGGTCAGCAACATCAATGATTGTGTTCGCCAGCGCTACCGGCCCATCAGTGTACGTCGGGCACAAGGCACACAGATAGTTGCCGGAGTTGTTTGTGGCACGGTGTGTGTCATGATGGTTGTAGCTGCAACCTACGGCTGTATCTATGCTCTGGTCATGGCGCGGTACCAGAGACAGATGAAAAGTCGGGGGCAGCCTCTGATGGAGGAGACAGGACCTGAGGCTGACACAGAGGATGGGCAGGGCCTGTCTCCTGACACACTACAAATAGAAGTCTGCGACTTTGTGCATGGATATCGAATCAGCAGCTTCTGATGCATTCAGAGGTATTATGGCCTGAGGCATTTTGGTTTGTGTAACAATGTGCAGTTGCAGGTTGGTGAATTTGTTAGCCCAGTTGTGCAGTTCCACATCTGGGATTGTCTGGTCTCTCTTTATTTTGGTTGGACTGGTCTCTCTTTATTCTGGTTGGACTGGTTTTGCTTTATTCTGGTTAGATTGGTATCTCTTTACTCTGGATAGAATGGGCTCTCTTTACTCTAGTTAGACAGGTCTCACTTTACTCTGGTTAAACTGCTCTGTTTTTACACTGGATTATTGGTCTCTCTTGATTCTGGTTGAACTGGTCTCTCTTTACTCTGGATGGAATGGTCTCTCTTTACTCTGGTTTGACTGGTCTTTCTTTACTCTGTTTAGAGTGGTCTCTCTTCATTCTGATTGGACTGGTCTATCTTTACTCTGGTTAGATTGGTCTCTCTTTACTCTAGTTAGAATGGTCTCTCTTCATTCTGATTGGACTGGTCTCTCTTTACTCTGGTTAGACTGGTCTCTCTTTACTTTGGATGGAATGGTCTTTCTTTACTCTGGTTAGATTGGTCTCTCTTTACTCTAGTTAGAATGGTCTCTCTTCATTCTGATTGGACTGGTCTCTCTTTACTCTAGTTAGAATGGTCTCTCTTTACTTTGGATGGAATGGTCTCTCTTTACTTTGGATGGAATGGTCTCTCTTTACTTTGGATGGAATGATCTCTCTTTACTCTGGTTAGACTGGTCTCTCTTTACTCTGGATGGAATGGTCTCTCTTCACTTTGGATGGAATGATCTCTCTTTACTCTGGTTAGACTGGTCTCTCTTTACTCTGGATGGAATGGTCTCTCTTTACGCTGGTTGGACTGGTCTCTCTTTACTCTGGTTAGACTGGTCTCTCTTTACTCTGGATGGAATGGTCTCTCTTTACTTTGGATGGAATGATCTCTCTTTACTCTGGTTAGACTGGTCTCTCTTTACTCTGGATGGAATGGTCTCTCTTCACTTTGGATGGAATGATCTCTCTTTACTCTGGTTAGACTGGTCTCTCTTTACTCTGGATGGAATGGTCTCTCTTTACGCTGGTTGGACTGGTCTCTCTTTACTCTGGTTAGACTGGTCTCTCTTTACTCTGGTTAGACTGGTCTCTCTTTACTCTGGTTAGACTGGTCTCTCTTTACTCTGGATGGAATGGTCTCTCTTTACACTGGTTGGACTGGTCTCTCTTCATTCTGGATGGACTGTTCATCTCCTGCTCCTCCAATCACAGAGGAGGCTCATGTATTTAGCTCTCCTGTCGATAGTTCAGGCTGTCATTTAGTCTGAGCAGCTCACCACTTTGTCTTGTTGAAATGTTTGACCTTGGCTTATTAGATGCTGTTTTGAAATGGTAAACTAGTTTAGGTCTTTTTAAAGTTTAGGCCAAATGTTTAGTTTGAGCCCTGTCTTTTTCTGGCAACTGTTAAAACAAATGTATACATTTCTAAAGGCAGGCCAAGAGGTTTTAACCATTAGGTAAGTAGTTCATTTTCTCCCTACTTTAGTTTATTTAATGTTATGCCCCTTTTTATGTAGTTTTGGTAAACTACTATTTAAACTTTTATTGTTTATTTACTTTTCATACTTTTTAATAGATTACTTTTTGTAAAAGTGAACTTTGTAAACCATAACAATGATAATACTGTTAATGGTACCCTCCTTTTGTTTTTCTTCTGTTAAATGCAAAAAGATTGAAGAATAAACTATTTTTCTTTTTCCCTCTGGTTTAATGTTACTTCCTATTTCCTCTGACTGAGCTGGGTCCTAACATGGTGTTAAATCTTTTTCCTTGGTTGTTTCTGCTCCTCAGGTCTTAATTGTTGATGTCCCAGAGTCTGCAGATGCAAACCTTTACAGCTCTGCTGCCGTGCTGAAACTCTCTG
Source organism: Cynodonichthys magdalenae (assembly GCA_031762555.1). Taxonomy (NCBI): domain Eukaryota; kingdom Metazoa; phylum Chordata; class Actinopteri; order Cyprinodontiformes; family Rivulidae; genus Cynodonichthys; species Cynodonichthys magdalenae. The sequence continues at coordinate 1,114,300 of JARVJO010000002.1, forward strand.
GACAGATCTGTGATTGTACAGCTAACAGAGAGAACGCTGGAATGCTGCAGAGCTTTCATAATGTATGGATGCTCTGTGAGTCTTTATTCCCTGCCCTGCTTCTCTCAGCCTCCAAACTACTCTGAAGTTGCAGATCAGCATTTCTGCATATTTCCTCATCTGCCTTTTTTGAAAATGTAAAGCTGCACATTTGTTCAAGGTGTTTATGTATATAAAGATGAGCAAAATGTGCAAGTTTCAAGATTACCAATTGCTGAGCCATTCTTTGTTTATGGTGGGATTTACCATTTTTTAATGTGCTCAGAATAGACCATACTTGAGTCCTGCTGCTCAGATAAACTAATTTAAACTCAGATTGCTGATTGCTGCATTCAAACAATGTAAGTCTTTTACTGCCATCTAGAGGCTAAACTGTGAACTACAACAGCTTTAAATCCAGTCATTTCACGCGACAAAATGTTATTATAAAAACATGTGAGGATGTCATCTCACCTGAGCTGTTCCCGATCTGTCAGATTTATTTTCAAAGCCCATAAAAATGATAATTTAACTTTTCAAGCTCATGGTCACCTGTGACAAAACTACTAATAATCAGTGGTGGACAAAGTACTCCGTTTCCTTACTTGAGTCAAAGTACTGATGCTCCAATAAAAGAAGCTCTGTCAAATTAATACTTCGTTAAAGTACTGGAATATGTGCTTTCAAAAATACCTAACTACTTAAAAATTGAACAAATCAGTAACTCTAAATATATAATTTACTGTTATTAAATATTAAATATATTGTATTTAGCATTAGTCTTATAAAGTACTTTTCTAGATGCTCAAAGACATTTGAAAATTTACATTTTAGAGTTTTGTTCACTCCTCAGTTAGACTCTGGCAGAGTTGTAAAGTAACTAAGTACAAATACTTTCTTACTGTACTTAAGGAGATTTTCCGGGTATCTGTACTTTACTTCAGTAATTATTTTTCAGCCTACTTTTTACTTCTACTCCTTACATTTTTACACAATTATCTGTACTTTCTACTCCTTACATTTTAAAAAAGGCAAGAAGTAGAAAGTCGTTACTTTTATTTAATATTTGCTTGTTTTTAATCCAGCTTATTATTCTAAAAAATAAATACCATCCAAATAAATTGTGCTTCCTAGATAGAGTGAATTTAATTGTGGTTGAATGAGAAGTATAAATATAAAATTCTGATACCGTATTAGTTTGTACATAAACAAATCATGTCACACTCCAGTTGGACATAGCAGACATATGTAGCCTAGTATGAAGACGCATGTGGCGATATATCAGAGGGGTCCAAAGTGGGGCCTATGGGCCAAAACTGGCCCACCAAGCCATTTGATTTGGCCCACCAGCAGTTGCCATGGTTAATAGGTTGTAATTTGTCATCCTATGTAGAAACACAGTATTTCCACTTAAAGTCATTCCATTCATTGACCCAATGACTACATAAGGGGCTGTATTGCAGTCAGTCAAAAACGTGGACCACCACACTGGCTGCTAGCCTAATAATTATAAATAAAAAGACTGTACTTCAGAAGTATTTGAATTTCATTAAATATATTATTGCATTTGGCCTGCAGCCCTCGGATAGATTTTCATTTTGCGGAAAAGGTTTGGGCACCCTTGATATATGTACATAAACTGAAACAACTTATATTGCATTCGATATTTAACATAAATTAATAATTTTCCTACAGCATAGTCATTTCTGCATTTTTTAGGGGAGGTCACCTCCTAATAAATGTCAATATGGAAAATCTAACTGCTCGTTTTAAATCAATACTTTTATTTTAATACTTAAGTACAAAAAAATATCAGATACTTTAAGACTTTTACTCAAGTAATATTCCTAAAGGACACTTTAACTTTTAACAAAGTAATTTTTTGGTAAGATACTTGTACTTTTACTCAAGTATCACTTTGAGGTCCTTAATACAACACTGCTCAGTGGTGGAAGTGTAGTTGCCATTCTGCACCTATGGTCCCTCCAGACCACCACCATCACGCCAACAGATTTATTCATGAGGAAGTTGGGTTGGTAACTACAGTATGTACTTGAGCAGGGATTTGAATACTCTGGTTGCAGGGTGAACAATTCTTATTTATACCCCTATAAGAACTGTCAGCTCATTTAGTTACTACATAGTCACCACTTCAAGAACAGGGCTTGGAACAGTTTTTGATTGAAATGAGTATTAGGTGACTCATTAAGGAGCTCTGAATCTAATTTTTGAGGGAAACATTTCACACGGAGTTTTTTAATGATTTGTAATAGTTATACTGGTTCACTGAATTGAAATTAAAACAATGAACTAAAAACACTTTTGTACCAAACAATTTAACAAAGTAGAATTAGTAGAATTCCATTAATAGAACAAAGAGACTAATAGTTTAAAACACTCTAACTTGTGTCCTAAATGAAATTAATCCAGTTCAAATCAGGACTAATCAGGATCTAAACAAAGACCTGCAATAGGCTGAAACATGTCTAGTATACCAATATTTAGTGCACCTACTGTATAAGGGAACACTAGTATGACAAAAATATTATTATTCTTGTCCCACAAATGGTTTAAAACTGCTTATCACCATCTGCTGTACAGGGGTGTAGTGTTTAATTTTACAGTGTGTTGATGGAACAAAACAGGCACAAACTGCACAAACATGGACAAAAAAAAGTAACTAAAGCCATTAGAAATGTAGTAGAGTATTGTTTACAGTTAAAATGTAGATATAAAGTTATATATAAAAAAAATAAATGCTACTCAATTAAAGTACAAATTCTCAGAAACTGTACTTCAGTAAAATCCTCAGGAAATTTATTTGAAAAAACTCAAGTAAAAAAATATGACATTTTGAACGTCCCAACAATGGACCTTTGGGTCCTTCTTCCACATGTGGACAGAAGGAACTTAAAACCATTCATTTTAACAGATCTTTCTTCCCAAACTAAGCCCTGTCTCTGTCTTTCAGTAGCAAATTCAAACCTAATTTTTTTCATTATTTCTTTGAAGCATTTATAGTTTTCTTAGAAAGTATAAGGGTATTAAAAATGCAGATAATTATTTTTATTAGTATCAATATTGTCTTGCTGCACCAACATTATGTCTGCAGGTAGCAGGTTTTTCAAGGTTCCCAGTGCAATTTTTGGCCTCAGCATAAGTGACATGTTAACTCTGTTAGCCCACAGTATAGACCACTGGTACACTTGCTGATAAAAATGAGTCCACAGAGTTTATTTCTATTACTCTGATTTGGAGCTACAGCTCTGAGACTCACCTCCAGCCATGGCTGTCCTCCCTCCAGATGTTACCGTCACTGCTGTGGTCGCTACAATGTACTTCACTCCTGTTATGAAAATCAAAGGCAAATATTTCATTAAACAAACACAGAAGCAGGTTTCTCTCTTCATGACAGTCAGCTCCTCATAGAAATATTAAATGTTTGGAGTTGTGAGAATGATCACCTTTGTCATTGATGACGTAGTAAAAAAATTTCCCAGGAGTGTTCTCCACAGCCAGGCGGTACCACAGAGGGAAGTGATCAATGGTGAACAGGTTGGCTTTATCAGAGGGAGTCAGGAACTTCCTATGAGGAATAAGTTCAACATCAGACAATATCGGAAACTATAACCACTGTCAAAATGTGGCAATTTTCCATCATTTTGACTTGAAGGTTTTTGTAAATGTGTATCGCCTGTGATAAAAAGTCAAAGACCTTGCACATTATTTTTTTTTAAATAGTAAAAATCAGCAGAATTTTATTTACCTGGCAACAATTACAAGTTGATTGCTTCCATTCAACATTGACAAGATAACTTTGGACACGGTTGGACGACAACAGATACTGAGATGTAAAATCTTTATTTATTTTCCCCTTTTGTGGCAGAAAATCCTAATCCATAAAGTTTTGGGTCTTCTTTTTTTTAAGAGACACCTCTGCAGTTTGAAATATTTCGCCTCTTACTTTGCAACCCTGGTCTCAGTTCCTGTGTATCTTATGGTCCGCATCAGGCCAGAACGAGTCCCGAGGAACGCTGTCTCCACTCCTGGCTCCAACCTCCAAAATTCATACAAGAAAAAAAAATTGTTTCATAAGAAAACTTCTATTTAAACAGCAGCTGTCTCATGTTGGGACCAGAGGTACCCCACTACTGTCCTCATCATCTTTTTTGGATTTCTTAAAGTGGACATATCATGCTTTTAAACCCTTCTTTTTCGCATTTAAATCCTTTAGTGATTTTTTTTAAGTAGAATTTCAACGCTTTGGTCTGAATTCCTCCTTATTGTAACTCCACATGCCCCTCTTTCACCTATTTTCTGAAGTGTGTCACAGGTCAGCTTGTTTTGAGTCTGTCTCTTTAAACCCAAACAATACGCTTCTCATACTGCCCCGCTCCAGCTTCTCGACCGGTTCATTCCAGTTTGATAGAGAGGTTTATGCTTATATAGCTGTGCAGAAACTTTTCATTTAACAAAGAATTAAAAGATATCAATAAGGGAAGACTTGTCCATCCAGCCTTATATGTAGCCAGAGTCAGACCCAGACCCAGAGGAGAATGAAGACCACCAAAGGTTGGTAACTCCAGACCTGATTGTTGTTGCTCTGTCACAAATAATTCAATGTATTAGTTTAGAAAATGTAATAAAGAAACTGAACAAATTGAAAAATATGACTCAAACCAAATATAAAGATATTTTTGCAGCACCAGGAGAAACTAAATAAAATGTATTTAATGACAAAAAAAGTGTATTTTGCATGATATGTCCCCTTTAATTAAATGTAAATGTTTCTGACCTGTTGTTAAGTATCAACGTATTCCAGTAGGCCTCCAGCGGGGCTGTTACCACGGCATCAAACAACATGTGCTGGAGCAGCACCTCATCACCTGGCAACAGGTAGGTTGAGTCAAATATAAGCAAATCAAGGGTTATTGAAACCTTGATCTACCTTAATATGTTGAAACGCCAGTGAACAAACTGGCATAACTGAAAAACAGATGTGTTGGATTCACTTAACCAAGTCAGGTCAACAATTTCCACTCATCTGAGTTGAGTAAAACAACTTTCACATTTATTTTAAAAGAAAATGTGAAAGTGAAACCTTTACTCAACTCACTCAAAATGTGACTTTCTGGTCACTTAAAGAGTTCACTGAGATTGAAGCAGAAAATCCAACCTATGTTCTTGCCATTTGAACTCACCAACTAGTTTTTAACAGTTAAAGCTCATTTAGATATCACCCTCTGTGTAAACAATCAAATCACAGGTTTAATTGTTTCATTTTGACATTTGTTTTAAAAAAACTGACACTCTAGATCAGGCTCCTTCCCCAGCAGGTATCGGACGGCAGCTTGAAACTGGGAGTATTTTCTGTGAGCGGGGTCGATGTCTGTCTCACAGTAAGTCCTGAGGAAAACACAGACATAAAGCAGCTTATTGGTGCTTTTACTAAAGGTGGTAAAAAGATGAAAATAACATACTCAGGTAAAAAGTGCATTTGCTCTGCTACATTGTTAGTGTGAGCAGTGTTAGATTTTAATTAATTTCATTACTGATTCCTTTGGTTTGACATACCACTCAGAGGCAATACTGAGGTCAGGGGAGGTCAGGTCATGCAATCCTGCAAAGCAGTAGAAACAAAGTCAGTTCAAATTAAAACCACAGGAGATGACCTCTGTCTCAGTTTAAGTTAAAAAATTATGTTCTTGATTTATTCCTCTGGTTAACCCTTTGGCACACACTGGACATTTATTTAAAAGTCATTGGGCCTCATGCAAGAACATTTTCATATTCTTATCCTAAATTTCTCTCACTTTTGTTCGTACGAACGGTTCTTACGAACACGCCACGTCAGGTTCAGCAAACGCTTCTATCTTCAGGAAAAGTGTGTAAATGAGCAGCGTAAACATCCATCCATCCATCCATCCATCCATCCATTTTCTTCCGCTTATCCGGGGTCGGGTCGCGGGGGCAGCAGCCTAAG
>JARVJO010000002.1:1211530-1222819 GCA_031762555.1 Cynodonichthys magdalenae
TATTTTTGCTGTGCAGCACTTTGGTTGCCTTGGGGTATGTAAAGTGCTATATAAATAAAGTTTTGATTGATTGATTGTAAATAGTTACATGATGGACTCATTTGGAAACTACTACCAGCAGAATTTACCCAAGGACTTTAAACTGAAGGAAACTTCTGTCCCTGTTGTTCCTCACAAACCTGCAGATGATGGTGGTAAGTGATGTGTTGTGTGTTTAGTGTTGCTGTGGTATGAACATGATTTGTCATTTAGCACAGATTATTGTTGAACGCGCTGCCAGATCGGACTACCAAGGAGGAGAGCTGCTTCGTCTTTCCCCCTTCACTACGTCGACATCAGGAAGCGGTGACAGACGTGTGTTTGCCTCCCCAGGCACCAGTCTGTCGCTCTCCCCTGGGGTGGCTGCAATGTGCACAGCCCATCTCCTGTCGTAACATTGTGCATCTGCTTGTACTGGTAGCCATTTTCACATATCTGAAGTTCTAACATAAACACCATGTTGGGAGGGTGGAGCTAACGTAAACAAAATGTGCAGAAACAGCACGTTCTGAAGAGAGCTCAGAACAGGCAGAACTGACCTGGTCAAATCTCTCTGAGATTCATTTTGTCAATTAAATCAAATGAGCATGTTTTGTAAAGCCCACAGATGTACCCTAACTTGTTCAAGGACCCCCATAATAGGTCATCTTTAAGAATGAATGTTTATTTTTAAACAAACATACCAACAGCCACTAAAAAGTAATCTTTGTTTGCAAAAATATTAAGACACAAACATCAGTCTCAGGCGTAGCTACCTGATGGAGACTCTCAGGCCTCAGACTCCAGAAGTCCCACACCATGTCAGGGTCCTTCAGGTGGGTTTGAGGATTACGCTTCTGAGAATGGATGAAGGATGGGAACTAAAAGCAGAGAAAAGTGGAGATCAGTGATGAAATCCATGAGTCATCATAATATATGTTAGAAGCATGTACATGATGATACTCATCTCACAGCTGAGTGTTCTACACGTTTACAACAACCTGAATGTTTAACAACTATGAGTCCTGAATCACCAGCATGGCATCCCTGATGAAGAAAATGGGGGTGTTGTTGCCCGTCAGGTCCCAGTTACCCTCTTCTGTGTAAAATTTGACAGCAAAGCCTCTAGGATCTCGTACTGTGTCTGCTGACCCTGATTCTCCAGCTGGAGGAAAAGAAAAACAAACAGGAGTTAAATTTCACAGCACAATGCACTTATTGACACAAGATAACCTGTAGCCGTTTCATCCAACTAACCTGAGAGGCTCTTATTTTTACGATGGTCATTACATTTTATACTTTTACTGCATGCTTTATCTAGAACCCACACCCAACAAGATTTAAAAAAGCAAATATCACCTGAAAGAGGACAGAAATAATTCCTACGTGTTAAAAATGTAAACAAAGGTTCATTAACCAAAACAAATAGTCACATGCGTTGTTTCCACAGTACGTTTCTGTATTCAGACAGCTAGAAAATCCAAACTATTGGCCTGACAGAGGGAAGTGAACTTTGTTATTCTAACTGATACTAGTTGTTTGTTTTAATGTGCTCTTCTTACATAACTGATGAGGTTTAAATTTGACCAAATGCTCTCCAGCCAAGTATCATTTTATTCACATTTTCAAATAAAAACAAATAATATTAATAATAATAATAATAATAATAATAATAATAATAATAATAATAATAATAATAATAATAATAACAACAACAACAACAACAACAACAACAACAACAACATATAAAAACACTCATGAAAGCTTTACATGATTGTTCTTACCCACGGTGGAAAAACGAACTGCAATGGGGGTCGTCTTGCCAACATGCTCAAACACTTTAGCTTTGCAGTAGCGAGTAACGTCATGAGTGACCTCAAAGTAGCCGAAGGCTCCTGTAAGAAAAATAAACATTTTTAGTAGTTTATTCTGTTCTTCATTGGTTTCTTTGGGTTCCTGAGAATCAGCACTGGAGACAAGGTAGCACTTTCTGAATGACTTGAACCTTATCAGGTCCACTTGGACCCAAACGCTCTTTACCTTTCAGACATTCACCCACCCACACACTGATGGTTGTAAGCTACATTGTAGCCACAGCTGCCCTGTGGTGCACTGACAGGGGGTGGGGGGCTGCCATGCACCGACCTTTGTACCATGAAGATCCCTGTTTCCACATGACCTCTTGACCCTACAGGTCGTGCCTGAACAAGACTCCAAACTGAACAAACTTCCAAACTGAACTGGGTTCTTTAAAAGCTTTCTTAGAGTCACACTTTGGCATAGTTTTTTATTGGAGTCTGTCCTCGACAGGAAATCAAGCTACGAGTTTGTTGAATATTTGTAATTGATTATAATAAACAAGAGAGAAAGAAGAGAACCATTACATATGTAACATGATTTTACCTTTTAACAGTTAATTTTCAGGTCTTGTATTGATCACACTAGTTGAATTTGAAAAACTGTTATGAATTTTCATTTTAATCATATCGTATGAAGATTAATAACTACAGTTTTTATCTCTTTTTTTTTTAAAGCAGCTGTGCTTGGCACCTCCAAAAAAGTGAGGAACAAAAACCTTTTTCCCAGGAGAAATGTTAAGAGTTTTAAGCAGCTGACCCTGAGAAGCATCTTTGTCTGGCCATGTCACATGTCCGGCAGGGGGTCTGACGAGGAGGGTTCAGCTGTCCTGACATTGTGTGAAGAAGCCAAAGCCCGTCCTCTACAAAACTGTCTCCTTGCCTGGTCTCAGTGAAGACCCCACAGACAGTTCTAAATAGGTGGACCCAATGACAAATGGGTCCCCACTAACCTAACCCCAAATAAGACAACTTGGACATCTCTAGCACCAGGTGAGAATCTTGATCTGTACCCCTCTGTATCACATTTTTGGGTCTGTGCAGCAGTTCTGGAGGCACGCTGATATCTCTTCTTATCTGCAGTAAATGAAATAACTACCAGTAACTTTAAGCTAGTAATAAATTACCAACCCTTGATCTGACCAGATTATTTTCAACCTTCTCTCCATATTGACAAAGCTTTATGGTTTCTTAAACTGGGTCATTGTCAATTAAGTAACAGAAGACAAAAATTGATTTGGGAAAATATCTTGTTTTTTCTGAAAAGGGTTAAACACCAACCATTAAACATAGACTTTTATCTTAAACTTAGACTAAAAGAACACTGAGTCTACTTTAATAACTTTTACCTTTGAACTGTCTTTAATTTTTATCCATTCTACGAAGTTTGATTGTTCAAATTTTTTGCAATAAATTTCCTAAAAGATAGTTGGATTCTTCTTCACGGAGTGTTTGTTGTTTATAAAGAGAGTTCAGTGTAACCTTACAATCTCACACCTTGGTGTAAATGAGTCTGATTTCTCAAAGGGTGACTAAATGATGGATCAGTAAACTCTGATCTGATAGCCCAACAGGTAAAACAGGGTAGCAGAAACATCATCTCCCCTCGTTTCTTCTACACTTTTCAAAAACAAGAAGACTTGAGTTTGTCTGCAGCTGTTTCACAAACCAGCAGGATCCTCATTCTCTGTCTTCGTTCTGAGCTCGTTCACTGAAGGACTTCACTTAGACTAGAACTGATCCAATGTAACATGTTGTACAGTTCCTGAGCAAAAAGACACAGTGTGCATCTACAAACACAGTAAAAACTGACATAGCTCCTGAGGAGTTCTGTTTGATAAGAGGATGTCTGTTTTAGAGAAGTTACCTTCTGTTGAACTCAGTAAGCCTGAACATACCAGCAGCTCATCATGACTAAGCTATAAAACAATGAGACTCAACTACAGCTTACTGCTACTTTTGCTGAGTAATGATTTCTGGTGCAACTAATCTGGGGGTGTCTAAACAAACTAAATAAAGTGATTATAGCCCCACACTAACCGGCTCCTTTGGCATGCACCACCCTCTCTGGGATTCGTTCACGGTCAAAGTGGGCCATCTCATCTGTGAAGACCACATCTTGGACAAGCAGGGGTCCTCTTGGCCCTGCAGTCAGTAAGTTGAGCTTGTCTCCAACAGGATTACCACCCCCTGTGGTCAGTACATCAGGTTTCTGCAACAAACAAACATTATTCCATGAATAAACTAAATATCCTGAAACTAATTCAACATGAGAAAATCATCAAACCTCTGCAGATAAACTGTTTACTGGATTAACTTTTTGAAACGGTTTTTAACTTTTATGATTTGACAGTATAAAACAGTGTATTTTAACCATTTTGGGAGAAAATACGTGCAAACCACAATGTATTCAGACACAGTGAGGTGAATAAATGTAAAAGTGTTCTCTGTTTATCTTATTGATTCCTGCACATCTGCTTACACAGCATAAAAACTAAAGTGAACATTAAACCAACATGACTGGCAGAATGTGGACTTTAGCCACTTTAGCCCTGCATCGATGTGTTCTGTTACATAAGCTCAACCATGTTTTTATTAACAATGCCCCATACTTTAGCTACAAGGCACTCACACGGAACATTCCAGGTTAATACGTGTCTCTTGTAAATAAAATAAAATGTAAAACAGCCCGTCAGCTATAGTATCTCCCACAGCTCCAGTTAGCCATGAACGTTAGCAACAACTCTTTGAGACAGCGACAAAATGACCACAGAACAAACATTCTCTGTAAAGAACTTGGAGAATATTTATCCGTCAGCAGCGATGGAAAAACATCGTGTCTACAAAACCAAAAACAGGTTTTCACTGTCGTTGTTACCCCCGAACGACCTCTCACCCACATCGACGCTGCGTGGTCAAACTGCTTGATCTAATGCAGAGTTTATACAAACCTGAGAGCTTCTGTTCTCCTTCCATATCTTCATTTGGTCAGTAGTTTTGCCTCTGTCCTCAGCCATCTTAACAGGTCAACGTCGAAGCACGTCCAGACCACACGCTCAGCAGCGCTCAGGAGAAATGTCTTATCCCAACTGGCTCTTCCTAGACTTTGTTCGATTTGACCCCGCCCCCTCCGGTGCCCCCCTCTTATGATTGGCTGATAGAAGGGAACTGCCCTACATTTCAGGGAAAACAACAAACAAACAAAAAGGTTAGGTCCAACGAGAGAGAAAAACAGAGTTCTGACTTTAGTGGCCCAAATCCTCTTTCATACAATTTCCTTGGGACAGCTTTGTATAATTAGTTTCTATAAAAATGTATTGTAGTTAACCCATAACTGCGGAAGGCAGACATGTTTTTTCTTTTTGTTGTTGAATATTTGGTTGATTACAGCAGATTAACATTCTCTATTCCCAGTCTCATTGGGTTTGTTTATTTGCAAGAATTGTGTACTGAAAATTGAAAGTATCATAGGTAAATAAGTATTCTGAAATAAATAAATAAACTGAATGACCACAAAGTCATGACAGTTATTTAGTTGGAACAAACCCTTCAATCTTAGATCACTCCTGTTCATTTATAAATCCTTTTCTTAAAACAATTGTAATCCTAACAACATAAATAAATCTAAACTCAAAGTTTTAAAGAAAACTATTTTCTCATGCATTATTAAAAAAAGAATTTCAACTGCTCAACACATTGAAAACTATATTTTCCCCTAATGTGATGCTTTACACTTGCTTTCAGTATGACTTTGTTTTTGTGCAGAGTATGGCCTCTCATGCTCAAATGACTCATCTGCATTTGTTTTGTCTTCTGATAAAATGCTGGATGATCCTTCCAGCCTGCAGGATTCCCTGCCCATAAATCAAAAAATGAATTTAAACACAAGGCAGATTCCTTTTTTATTTAAATTTTTGTTGTTGAAGGTTAAACTATGATTATTAAAGTATTAGCTTCATAAAAAGTAATAAAAAAACTAGATGCTTAGATCAGGTGTGAACAACATTTTTTACTGCGGTGAAAGGATGGTCCAGTCAGCGTTGAAGCAATGTTCAAATACTTATCAACACTCAGTACTTGGGCACACATGGGCATAATGTACACTCCTACTTTAGCTGAAAAAATCATGTTTGAGTGTAAATGCAGTTTTCAATTAATTCCCTGCTCAAAAGTTTGTGTGTCTTACGCTGATTTATTCTTTTAACATTGTGAAGCTCTACTTAGAACCTTATTAAGATCCAATAGTGCAAAATGCAAATTCTTGCAATTTTTTGACTGGTCTTAAGATTTTGATCAGGAGTGTATCAGCTGGATCTATCATGTATTACAGACGTTCACCTGTAAACTCACAGAGAGTTATGGTGTGTTCACATAAATGTAGTAAACATTTCTTAAACGTATTTTGACTGATGATTTTCTAAAAACAATTTTCCATTTTTCTGTTGAAGCACAAGCCTGTCAGATATTAGCACACTGCATTCTCTTAGTGTAGCTTCTAAATTAACATTTTGGGGAGTGTTTTGTCCTGTTTTTGTCTATTTTGTTATTTAAAAAAGATAAAAAGCTAGTATATAATTTGTCAACATGTTCCTTAGAGTTTCTTAATGAAGCCTGGTCTTTTATTAATAAGTTTAAGTAATACTTGTTGGATGACATCGAGGGCCAGATTGACGTAGACAAAAGGCCACTTGTTGCCCTCGGGCCATATTTTGCCTGCATGGGTTTAGATCGACCAAAATTCACAGGTACTTTTGTGCTTTCTAAAAAGAAAGGAAAATGTTCCTCATTCATTCTCAGTAAGCAGAGGATCACACGTTCAGTCTGATTGTTGAATTGTTTTTTTATTTGAAACAGCATTCACACAATACACTGTTTTCTGGAGGCACATTCACATAAAGTGCCAAATACCTTCATGCATGATCCAATGTGAGCTAGAGCTTCGTTTGATGCAGATGGTGACTAAATGAAAATATTGCTTTTCATTATTTGGCACAATAGGAAATATTTGATATTATACTACCACAAGTGTGTTATTTTTGGATAGATTCTTCAAAGTGAGGTGAGAAAGGCAGTCAGAACTTGACCAAACGTGTGCAACTGGTTCCGCTTTCACAAAAGAAAACAGAAATTAAAGATGTAGGAGGCTGATGATGCTCTAAGGGCTAGATTTCCACTGAAGTCACATTCAAAAAGTCACAACAAAACACTATTGCACAATTCTGTAGAGAACGTCTCAGAGAGATTAAAAAGCCACCTCCACATTCTGAGCTTTACAGGATGTTTCTGACATTTCAGGTGAAAACCATTTTAGTCATATTATCACTCTGCTTTTAACAGAAGTTTAATGAAATTCCAGTTCCCACTGAAACACAGCCACAGACTCAGAAAATCTAACTAAACGCATACAAAAGAGTTAGTAATTTACACCACGTTAAAATCCCAGAGGTGTTTGGATTACAGCGGACTGATGACATCTATGCTAAATATAATGTGTTTGTGATTAAAGTTTGGTGTCTTTTATTAGATATACTGTGAAAGAACATGATTTGCACCAAGAATTCAGAAGGAAAATGACAACTGGTTAAAGAGATAGTCTGGTCATTTTTGAAATTTGTATTTTTTAATTATTTTTTCTGGCTTATAAAACAAGTCTTTCTCAAAAACAATATCCTGGTGTGAAAAAAGGCTATATTAGTGAATATTAAAACTTTTGCATGACGATATTTAGTTTGTTGCTGTTTTTTATCCAATCATTAGAACCCTGTTAGCTGTTAGCCTAGCCTGGATGAGGACTTTTCTCCACACTCTGAGAACAGCTGAGAACTGACCAGACTATTCCTTTAATAGTGTGTTAGAGTACTATTTACAATCTCAAATATGCAACTAGTATTGCATTAAAAACAGAACAATGTTGCAGTTATTGTGATGATTTCAACTGATTAGGCCACCCAGCAACAGCTGCTACAAATTACAATTTTCTTTTTCACCTGGATAAGAGTACCTGGATATTTTCAAAAGCACAATGAATACTGAACATATTAACACCTCCATAATTTGCCAGTCACATAGTTTACAAACCCTACAAGCAAACCTAGTGGAGCTAACTCTATTCGGCTCAAAATCCACAATAGAATGAATCAAACAATAAAAAAGAAATAAAATGAGTTTTCCTGATAGAGAAGCATTGTCACACCTTCGTCCTGATGATTGTTTTCCACCCAGAGGTAGGAGGCTACAACCAGAGTCGGCCCCAAGCAAATCTGACAGCCTGCGTCTGCTGAGAGGGAGCTTTGTTTTCACCTCAACGTTTTTCCAAAAGTTCAACATGAAATGCTCAATTCAGACACATAGAAAACATGTTTCCATATTCATGTTTTCTTCTAAAAAAAACTGATTCACACACAACACACCCAACCGTAGAGAAGAATGGGCAATTTACAGGAGAATAATTACACACCTTCAGAGCCAATCAGGGACTTTTTAGTTTCCCTCCATGTATGAAGACAAGGTGCTGATACTCTGTTGGTCACAATTTAAAACTAATTATAAGACTGACACATCCAAATAAAAGTTCAACATGGAGAGGAGTGGGCAGGGTGGTACAGGACGGGTCTGCACCGAGAGAACTAGATCCTGCGCAGAGGATGCCACATGGACACAGGTTTCCTCAGAGTGGCTAACATCTGGTTCCAGTGAGTGATGCCCATCCCACTGGCCTCAGGGCCGATGATCACATGACCCAGGTTTTCACCCCGCCCATCGTCAGTGGCCTCTGCCACCGTTACCCTCAGAGAGAGTTCCTGCAAACAGCAACACATGGTTATACAATCAGATCGAGAGACTAGACCTATCTGAACCTGTGTGAAACCAATCTAACATTTTCATCTCAGTGTAGTTGTCGAATTATGAACTGGGTTGACTCCACAAACAGGTAAGTTAAAGAGAAACATTTAATGAATATTTTCTCTAACCTCTGCCAATTAAAACTCTACTATACTATAACCTCATCCTAACCAAAACTTTTCTATACTATACGATACGATACAACTTTATTGTACTATACTTTATTGTATACTATTACCTCTGCCAAACCAAAATAATGTATTAATATTTTTGCCAGGTTTTCTGAGTGTTTATTTGTTTGTATCTTTAGCAACGCATCTCATAAACCAGTGGACAAATATGAACAAAATTTTAAGTAAGACTGATTAAGATGTAGGCATTAACAGGTTACATAATGTGACTGGGATGGCCATCTTGAAATAAACTCAGATGAAAGGCAGGTAGTGATAAGTCTCTCTTCAAGGAACCCTGGGTTTTTAATTTTTCTTTTTTTGTTGTTTTGTTTTAGTTGTTTAAAATGTTCTTCTAATAAAAACATTGTATCAACGTGTTACTCAGCAGAAGTTTGACATGTTGTCTGAATGCTCACTTGCAGGACGGTGGACGGAACAGAGAAGATCATGGCTTCGTTGAAGATTGGGTTCGTGTCGTCCCTTTTTGTGGAAGTCTTCTTCTTGCTGATTTTTCTCCCATCTTGCAGGAGGTACACTTTGACAAATGGATCTGATGGTAACAAACACACACACACACACACACTCATGCCACATATTAGTGTGAAAAGCATTTAATGAAGTCATCTTTAAAAAGAAATGATAAAGCACAGCCAGCTCAGTTGATGATGCTATCAGGTGACCTTTATCATCAACACATTAGTATAACTAGTTATTTAAAGCTAACATAACTTTCTGCGAAACGAATGATGTGACATCTATATTTACTGTCTGCCTCTAAAGGACAAAGGATGACAATGTTGCTGCGTCTGAGTGTAAGTGTGTGTGTTACAAAAAAACCTCATGAACCACAGTATAAATGTTAATGATACTCTCATAAAGTAATCAATGGATGTACATCAATCTTGGATTATCTTTTGGAGTTTATCATTTGTAAATTGGCCGCTACAACTAATGAATCGTAGCTAATACAACAATGGTCCTAATACCTCAGACCGTTTGAGATTTAAGTTATTTGGTGAAGTAGTAGCACAGATTCATTCATAACATTCACCCTGTGCTTACTGATCATGTAATATCTGCTTTTATAAATTAGCAGTTAATTATTAGTCAACTCTTTCTGTTATCAAAATAGCTCAAACTACTGGATGGACCTTAATGAAACATTGAGAAAGTACTGATCTGCTGTACCTCTACAGTTGCCTACAACCAATCATCCTTAGCTAACACAAAAATGTCTCTAATGTTGTTTAATTTACAAATATTGAGCTAAAGCTTAATTTGATAGTAGCTAAGAGTCCTTAACAACACATATTCGAGGGCTAACATATCTCACAAGGCTGCATGAGGCTGTGCAGAACATTATTTACAACATTTTCCCAAATCAACTAACGCAGTCATTTCTCACCGTCAGATTAAATTCTGTCAGGTAAGGGCAAAAGGAAATATTCAGTTCATTATTTCACAGAGTGATAGTTTTTTTAATTAAAGAAAATCATTATTAAATGCTTTCCTTAGTTGAAAGTTGTTTCATACAATTTGTTAAAACATACATAAAAAGATGAATACACAGTTCAGTAAACAATCCGAGTGTCTCCCACCAACCTGCTGTGTTCTTGTCGTTGGTCCACACCAGATTCTTGCACTTGGCCACGACCACAGTGAGGCGCTCTGCTGTCGGCAGATAACTGAGGGACAACAGGATCTCTCCCACTGCGTCCACAGCCTGCAGGGTGAGGCCAGCAAAGAAATATGACACCAGCCAGTGTCAGGCCAGGTCAAATCAGACACAAAGCACTTCTTAGAATGAGAATGGCCGATCAGAGCTGCAGCTGGAGGAATAAAATCTACATCTACTACTTACACCATGCATAGCCTGCAGATGATTCATTTTAAGGCAGCTGTACAAAATGAATGCAATCACTAAAAGAAAAGTTCCAAAATGGAAACAACTGAAACATATGAAATGACACCGGTTTGCCATTTGGGGATGGGGGTCCAAAGGAGGGACGGACCTTCTGGGGGGCCTGGGCCGCGGGTGGGGTCGGTGCTGGGGGGATTGCCGGGGACGGGGCTGGCACTCCGGCCCTCGAGGGGCTGTTCGAGCTGCCGGACATTGGCTCCTGGCTTCTGTGGTTGGCCCGCTGACCCTGGTTGTCATCGGAGTCCGGTGGGTGATCGGCTGGGTGTGTGTGCTTGGCCGTTGGCAGTGCGTGGGGGTGGTTGGGGGCGTGCCTTCGCTGCAGCGGGTGGGCGGGGCTGGCCGGCCTGGTGCTGCCCGGGCCGCGCCTCTGCTGTCTGCTTCTCTCCACCCCGGAATGAATAGGTCTACCTCCTGGGTTCGGATGTGGGCTGTCCTCAGTAGGGGGCGGGCGCATGTCCTGGACCTGGGGGGTATAGAG
>JARVJO010000002.1:1299614-1309734 GCA_031762555.1 Cynodonichthys magdalenae
AATACATGAGAAAAAACATTGATCCTAGTATAATACTACCCCCCAACTTTGTGGATGATTTTATGGATTAAATTTTTCGTATTGTACTTGAGTAAATACGGTAATTGAAATCAGGTGTGTTGAAGCAGGGGAACATCTAAAACATGCAGGGCAGTGTGTCTTGAAGACCAGGGTTGAAAACACTGCTCTACTGGATATTCCTTCCTATCCTAGCATCTACTGTGGTTTTAGTTCTGTTCAGGTCTCATCAGATGCTGTTTTTTTCCTGAATTAATTTTTGATGAAAAGGTCTTGCCACAGACCTACTGGTTTGCTCATTGTTTAGTTTCTTAGTTTATTCTTGCATTTTGTTCTTTGTGCATTTTATTTAGTTTTCTTTTCTTGGTTTATTATGTCCTTAGTTTCTCTCACGTTAGTTTTTTTTTTCAGTCTGTGTGGCTCTACGGAGTCCGGCAAGGGTCAGCAGGTGAAAAAAAAAATCAGCTGCTGGAAATCCGTGTGCACTACTTTATTTAGGCTGTTACATTGAGATGAAATCTTTAAAATGTCGATAGCAGCTACATTTATTTGATCAGTTTCCCCTCGTCAATTAATTAAATGGATGTCATTAGCCACAGAATTTCCCTGAAAGTTTCACCAAATTTGATGTGGATATTATTTATTTATTTTCATATTTTACAGGAAAATGATTCCTGCAACAAAGGTTAGCCTCCTCTGCCCGTCCGTCACCCCTTCTGT
This sequence comes from Cynodonichthys magdalenae, assembly GCA_031762555.1. NCBI lineage: Eukaryota > Metazoa > Chordata > Actinopteri > Cyprinodontiformes > Rivulidae > Cynodonichthys > Cynodonichthys magdalenae. Next base: position 1,300,353 of record JARVJO010000002.1, read on the forward strand.
TGTCCAGGAAAGAGAATAAACATTCGAGAACCGCTGGAGAAGACCTCCGAGTGGCTGCTGCAGAAAAATGTCACTTTGTGTCAAGCTTCATCTGCAAAATGACAATCCGATGGGAGCCGCGCCCCCTCTTGTACTCTGAAATGTGTCAAACTTTATTCAGCTGTTCTCTGTGGTGTAATAAACACTTTTGAAAGACTAATAAACATTTCCTGAAAGTTCCACATAAATCCATTTGGTAGTTTTTGTGATATATCCTGAGAAGGCAGCTGGCTAGCTTTAGCAAAACTTCCCCGTTGTCAGGGAAACCGTAAACATCCGGTAACCACGGGTGGTTGTGGGAACTGAAGTCATTCATCAGCTCAGAAAGTGCTTGAGGGAATGTTTTTTGTTCTCTAAAGTCAAAGTACAGCACAGAAAGTGTTTGACTTTGAGTATGTTGTACACTTTTTGCCGCTCTATCAGGCAGTTTTGATCCCGGGTTTGTAACACTCTCCTAAAGGCTGTTTCGAGCTCCGATCGGATCATCATATCGGACCAGAAGCTGCTCGTAGCCTTTCTACCTGTGGTTACCAGCAATCCGTGCGAATGGTTTAGTAATCAGTGTGCATGGATTTCCACCGGCTGATTTTTTGTTTACCTGCTGACCCTTGCCGGGCTCCGTACGGCTCAGAGCCTCTGGTTCGGGAGCAGGCTGATGAAACACATCTTACAACAACAGAGTGTTCCGAACTCAAATGTTGCGGTACACTGAGGGTTAAAATTAGGAAGTGGTGGTACTGTGTACTGGTGCGTACTGGCCCATTTAAAGCACTGACTCCAGTCACACATCGTATCAACAGGGAACATTTTGCTACTATGTTTAAATGTACGGCTCAGCTTGTGTTGCTAACAGTAGTTAGCCTTGTCACTCAGAGGCTTCAGAGATAAGGCAGGACACTGGATGAACCTTATTTACTGGATGACCTGTTTACTGTAGTAAGTCCCAAATACTGGGAGTTTTTCTCTTATCTACTCAGCATTAGCAGAATGTAGTAGGAAGTACATATACTGTACATTAGAAGGTCAAGCCCTGCTACCACCATATGTGTGCTACGCTGATTCTATGACCTCATGATCAGGCCAGAATGATCCATCTTGTTTCAAACTCAACAACAAGCTCCAATATTGTGCACACTGCAAAAATTGTCTAACACTCATCTTCAGCCAAACTTATTTTTGATTTTGTTTTGAGACTGATAAACTCAGCAAGTTCAGAATGAACGTGTCAGAATGTGTTGTCATTCTTGTTAGCCTGGAACGTTTTCTTATTTCAAGAAGTCTTACCAAGTGCAGTTATCTTCCTTCATTATACTTAATTTACTATAATCTAGTATATTAACGGGGCGGCTGTGGCAGAGTGGTCTGGGGAGTCGTCCTGAAACCAGAAGGTTGCTAGTTCAATCCCCCGTTCCAGCTGTCTCAGTTGTTGTGTCCTTGGGCAAGACACTTCACCCCTGATGCCTCTGATGTGTCCCATCAGTGTATGAATGTGTTGGCACTGATTAGTCTCCATAGTTGAATGTATATGTTAGCTTTGTAGAGATCTGGTAGAGCTGTGTGGATGAGGACACAGATTTGAGTATCCTGGTTGGATAGAAAGGCGCTGTATAAGTACAGACCATTTACCATTTGACTTATTTTAGATGGCTATTCTTGCAGTGTACATTACCCACATCATGGAAACATTGGCACCACTCTTCATCCTGAGCTACAAAATGCTGCCAGAATGACCTAGCTTGTAAAGTTTGCTGCATTCTTAATATGCTGCTGAAAACCTCACAGAGACTCTTTAAAGACCTTCCACATTCTGTTTCACTCTTTACTTGTATAGCGGGGTTGTCATCTAGGGTCAAGGAGGCCTAATCAAAGCTTCTAAACCTAATTAAGGGCTGTCATTTGCACACCTTTCAATGTGGATTTTCTTCTGTGCAAAGATTTTCTTACAGCGGCTGATCAGAGTGATTATCCAGAATAAAAATCCTTTAGCTTTGAATGAAGGGCTCAAAGTTGAAGATATTTGACTTCATCTGCAGCCAACAGAATCTCACCCCACTGGGTAAAATTAGTTGTGTAAAATCTTGTGTAGCCAGTTGTTCTGTGACTCAAGGAGGCTGTTGTGTCCAGTGTCAACACCAAGTGGTCACAGTGTTTTCTTCTGTTGCTCCAGGATATTGTGTCGGAGTTATCACTGAAGGATTAATGAGCTAAACAGACGATGGCACCATGAAAGCTTTAAGGCTCTGAGAAGTCTGGCTTTTGTTCAACACACTGGGAGAAGTGAGGGTAGTGGAGGGCGAAAGTAAAAATTAGGTAGCTTTTGAAAACTAATTCTGGGTAATCCATCAGATGCCAGGGCTCATTATGCCGGTGGGTGCAGCATGAAAGAGACCCCTTTATCTGAGCTTCCTGTTCTTTTTAGTAGCACCCATGCAAAGCGTAGCAGCAGTCCCTCCTTCGCCCACTACCTCTGGACGGAGAGGACAGCTGCTGCTGACACAGAGAAGCAAAGTCATTCTCTGGCCAGCACTACAGCAGCCCTGCCAAATCCTGAGGATAAGTATGTCTGTGTTTGTGTGTTGTCTTCTTTGTGTACAAGCCTGGATGTGTCCGGAGACGCAGAATGTTCACTGTCAGAAACCTTTTAGCCAGCTGCAGCACATCCGCCCCTTCACTGACAGTAGCCAAATCCAAAATGGTCAGAGCTATTTTAAGCCACTCATTCTCATAACAGTGACACACAGAAATGACTGGAGTGCCCTCAGACTTTCAACTCAGACCAAACCATCTGCTGAATACAAACAAATTCTTTAGTTTGTTCATGATGCAGCATTTCAAAGCTGTTATACAACACATTGCAACAGCTAGCACAAACTGCTGAGGATACATGATGAGGAGGAGGCCAGTGAACAAATGACACCTGGCACATCACAGCACTATTGGTCCCCTGAGAATCTTCTGGCAAATGATTGCTTTTCCTTTCCTCACAGGAGAGCCACTCAAGATGCACACTGACAAACTTACAAGACGGACACGTTGAAGATTATAGCTGAGAGGAAGCAAAGCAGTTACCACCACATCAACCATTAAATTTAATCTCTTTTTTACTGCTAAGCTGCATGTACCAGTGGATGCAAAGCAGCGTAGTACCTGGTGAGGCCAGCAGAGGGCAGTGGGTGACAATGGTGGCAGCAGTTCACTGGAAATCTTGTCCAAATGAAGGGCAACGAGGGCGGAGAGACATCAAGGAATCCTCAAATATGGCAGGTGGAGCGAATAATACAATGAAAAGAGAGGAGAACAAAATGGTACAAAGACAGCAAATTAGCCCATCTCCAAAGATGAGGGCCTTCAATTATCACAGCCAGAGAGCGGCCAACTGTGAGGGGAGCTGGCTTGAACTTTTCAAAGACGTGGAGGCCCAGCGTTCCAGTCATTAAAATCTGGGGCTGCTGCTGCAAAATTAAAGGTGTCAAACGGGCTTGGACCTGCAGCCTCCGCCCAGGGGGGTTTCAGGAACATGCAGGAAGACAGACCCTGGAATGCTTGTCGCTCTGGACTTTCCTCCAGTTCTCTCTCTGTGCTCTTTCCAGTCTTGTAGATCGAACTTTAATAAAAAGGCTCCACCTTGAGAGACAGACTCCACATTAAGCTGTCTGCATGTTCAGGAACAGCTGCAGGTTTCACCAAGAAAAACAACCCAGAACAATCCTCTTTTTACTTATTTGATTTACATTCTTTTAAAAACAAAACAAAAAACAGTTTTATACAATAAAAAACACTTCATCAATGAAATGAAAGGAAGCAGATATCTGAACCCTTTCCCCCAAACCTAAACTCAAACATTCAAACAAAATAATCCTTGACTCAGACGCCTGGTCTTCTGTGTGGATCTATGAGGAGATAGAAGAGGGGTGCAGATGTGGGTGTTGTGTTTACAGTGTAACTCAGTAAACACCTGCCATCAGTATGATTTCATCATCTGCATGTGAAGAAGGACCAAACGAGCTGACGGCTGAGCGAGCAGAGGGATCAAACAGAGGAGAGCAGGAGGCAAATCGCTTGACTTTTTCCCTAGACGGGATGGTTACTGACAGCAGCTGACGGCCTCGGCTCAAACACACACAGGCTGCTGAGTCCTGTGCACACAGAAACACAATGAGTCCTATCTCCTCCTTCAGCATGCACAAAGCTAATTGGAGTCTGATGAAGAGGTCCGATGAAGAAACAATGAAGCAGGCAGCCGAGGATGTCACCAGCCAACACAATTGGAGCCACAGAAGGGGTCTGCAGATAAAATCTTTGCCAAAGCCTCCAAAATCCTACAGGAGCCCCCCTCTCTCTCTCTCACACACACATTTTTTGTCCAGGTGCAAGCCAGGATGAATATGAAGAGGCCTAATTGAGGGTCATTTCCTGGGGGAGTCAGTCAGAGCAGCTGTATTATTTGCTCAGTGCACCGTGCGGCCAGGCTGCTGTTTTCCATTTCTCTCTTCAGTGCTTCGGGCCTTCGCGCTCGCCCTACTTCAAGTCCATGAGGCGCTCTCAGGCTGGGGGTAAACCTGGAGTACACGGGGGACGGAGAGGAAGAGTCTTGACATTGGGAGTCCGTTCATTTCACACTTTGTGAACTGCATTTTTCAAGACAAAAAAGAAAAATGTAATGCATTTTTAGTAGCTTATTATCAGTTCAGAGTCCTAATATGTTCCTGCAGCACAAATTCATTGATGTCTTCGCTGTGGGGCTGCCCTCACAGCCCCCTGGCACCACAATGCAGCCCCACAATCACTCCAGATGAACTAATTAAATATGATTACACAGCACTGGAAGAAAGGCTTTGTTATCTGTGTGTGTAGCCCTTACAGCACAGCACACACATCACAGCAACCCTGACTTTACCCCCCGTTCCCTCCACTCGCCATTCTTCCAAGCACAAAGCTAATATGCGCCGGGCTTGACAGTCACCACTGCGTGAGGAGGCATTTACATAAGCTTGTGTATACGAGCATTGTGATGATAATAGGCATGTGATCTCCTGTGTCAGCGAATGAGCAAAACATCTCATCCATTCAAATAGACATGTCAGCCAGAGCATTAGCCTCCCCAGTAATTGGCCACAGAGGTCATCCTGGCAAAGCGGAGAGGCGACATTTTCACGGGGCACATGAATTTGTCGTGCTCGCTCGGCGCCCTGCCTCACCCCAACACACAAAACCGCTTGGGCCCAGTTGAAATGTGACGCCCAGCCCTGCTCGCTCTCTCTCTCTCTCTCTGCAAGTCACAGCTGCTCATCCAAGGCTTGTGTTTCTTTGTAAGATTCCTCTAATGGTTTCCATTAATATCACTTATGTCCCTGCAGAAGCACGAGGGCCGACTACTTCTCCTAATGCATCATTTGTGCACTCGGTGACAGCCAGTTCAGAGGATTACAAACTAACATGGAAACCCGACCTTGCAGGGACGATGTTGCCATTTATTTATTGGCTGTTTGTTTATTTATATAAATACTGGAGCTATATCTCAGGACAGAAAGCATGTGGTTTATCTTCCTCCAGCGTTTGTTTGGAGGTGATCCGTCATGGAGCTGAAATTGACAAAATGAAACAGAATCACAAAGAGCAGTAACATCCCTGACAGACCCTTTAGACCCCAGGAAAACTCAAACACTCAAGCTCTGTACACTTTCCCTTATTTTAGGTGAAGTGGTTGTACTTTCTGTACAACAGCCCACATTCTATCTGTAGGGTTTAATAAAAATCACTCCTGTCTTCTTTTATCATCAAAAGGATTTTGGACAAACTGATAAACTATCATTTGGCACCACTCTTCATCTCAAAGGTTTCTCCCAACCCAAATCTGCCATTATCATTATTCTAGAGTTGATATAACGCCACTCATTAATCTACAGGTCAAAGCTGAAGTAAACAGACCTTTAACCAAACAAGTCCATGAGTTTGTCCCAATCCAGGGGCTGCAGCCTATAAGAGACCCCACCCTTCAGTCCGTGTAGGCAGACCCACTACCCTGTTACCATGGTGATAAGTTTTATACCATGTGCCTTCAGGCCTATGTGTTGGAACATGTATGCTCAGACAAACAGCACATGTGTACAGTATATACAGTATATATGTACTATCATACACACAGTACATCACAGTACTAATGTAAACATATTGTATGAGATTCAAAACAGAGAGACTGCTAAATCTTGCTCCAGTGAATAAAAAAGGTAAGAACAGCTCAAAATAAGGAATGTGGGAGGGGTCACTAATATGCATTTATTGTTTTTGTTAAAAATAATTATGAGCGTTTTTCAGTAAAATTGTGAGATTTTACGTCTAATAACTTCACAATAAAAAACGTGACATAAATACGGTACAGTTCCAGTATAAGTAGTTGTAATTACATTTTATTTAATTTCTCATTTCAGCAAAACTTACATTCAACAAATTCTTGAGTCTGTGATGAATTTTCAAACTATTTAACTTGGTAAAAAAATTCTGAAAGAGAATAAGATCTCAGATACTAGTGAGTCAGAAACACCATAAAATCCATCTGTAGAGTTGGTGCTCCAGTTTTCCTTCACTTGCACACAGATTCCAGAGATCCTCTGACCCCCCCACTTGAGGCAACACCTCCCTCCCAACTCAGTTTACCCTTTTCCCAGTGAGGAACATGTTCTCATATTCAGAGGGGCTGTTCCTCAGCCCAGCTGCTACACTTCAGTTTGACACTCAGACCTGTAAAATGGAGTTTTTGCGTCTTTAAAGCCAGTTGGCCGTGGGAGCCATCAGGTTGATTCCAAAGTTTAGCAATTACTTTCAGAAAATGTCATCAAAACCTGTCCAGGTATTCATGGGACAGTGTGCTAATAGACAGACAGACATGCAGACAGTCCCCCTGCTGTCGACAGGTGAGTGATCATACGCAGCAGATTTCATGGCGTCTACATGCAGCTCCAGCTGTTTCAGTCCATGAAAGCACAGCTCAACTGTAACAAAAACTGATTGTTTTGCTCAAAACAATGTTATTGTGTTAACTAATGTGATGCCAGTATACCTGCTCAGAATGTATTTAGAAATGATTAAATTAATCTGTGCAAGCACTCAGAAAGTGTCTCATAATTATCTTCAGTGAGAGAAGTTATGTCTGCTTCCAAACAAGGAAGGAACTTCTAAAATACTTTGAGTTTTCATTGAATGGTCACCAACCCACGATGTCCTGTAGTTTTCTGTTTGGAGATTTATCTTCACGATTACTTCTTATGCTCAAGTCCTATCAAAGCTCCAACGTTTGGCCTGCCATAAAACAACAGTTGTGATCCCAGCTTTCTGAATACAGTTTGTAACATGTTTACAGTCCACATAGAAACATCTTGAACAGTTTCAGGAGATAGTTTAACATGTAAACTGGGTATAAGTGGAGCCAGAAACTCTGCACCGGTGTCCTGGAATGAACTGACAGGTTTGCTACAGGCTTAGGATCTACTGGGCTGGTGTGTCATTATGTTGATTACTTTTAATCCAAAGCTGCAGGAAATAATTGCAGGATCACTAACTTCATTTAGTCCTCACATGTGTGGAAGGAAGTGAGCAGTGAGGCTGATAACTATCAGATGTGTTGTTTTGTGTGAATTGCTCATTATTGGTAATTTCAATTACAGGATGCCAGACTCCATCATCACCAATAAAAAGAAAGAAAACCCAGAAGAGCATTTCAGGTTCTGAGTGAATATTAAAGATATTTCCCATACTGACTGAAAATCTTTATTACTAGAAGTGTCTCAAGTTCACAGTTTAAACGTAATTTAAATGAATGATTGGCAGATATTTAGTACACTTATTGGTTGCTACACATCAGTGAGTCTAGTCATTGCAACTTTGTTCATTCTAATCCTCTGCAAGTATTTAGTATAGTTACCTGCTGACTTTACTTATTGTTTGAATTTAAGGTTGAGATTGGTGAGTTTATTCTCTTACTCCTCAGTCAATCTTCACCCATCACACCAACACCTCAGACCTGACTGCTGGTAAATAAAACCACAGACTTGCTTCTAAAATGACGACTTACTGCCCAACTTAAAGGTTTAAAAGAAGTGACCTGTTAGCTGCTAATGAATATCATCTGCAGAGAACAAATATAACAGTCAGTCATTTTTCTATAACTTTTTAATTGTGACGTTTTCCAAAGTCAAACCACATTACAAGCACCCAACTGTAATCATCTGTTCATTTGACTTTAAACCAGAGGTCGACCCCCTACTGGTTCTGTGGAAGTACTGCAGGGGGTTGAGAAATGTTGGGGTTTATTACATTTTTTTCTACTTAAAAGTTATATCTCAGTACCAAATTCACAGTAAAAAGACATGTTTTATGTACAGTACTATACTTGCTTCATAATAAAACAATATACAAGGTGGGCCATTTAAATGGATACACATAAATTATACTTCAGTATCTGTTGTTTCAGGGGCTGCATCTCGGATCTTCACAGCAAAAATTGCCTTTAGATGGCCCCAAAGATCAAAGTCTAAGGGGGCAGATCAGGAGGCCTTGGGGGCCATTCAACTGGCCCGTGAAGACCAATCCACTTTCCAGGAAACTGTTCATCTATGAATACTCAGACCTGACACCCATAATGTGGTGGTGCACCATCTTGCTGTAAAACTCAGGAAACGTGCCATCTTCAGTACGTAAAGAGGGAAACACATCATCATGTAACACTTTCACATATCCAGTAGTCTTGAGGTTTCTATTGATGAAGAATGGTCCCACTATCTTTGTACCTCATAGACCAGATCATACTATCAGTTTTTGTGTTCCAGCAGTCTTGGAGGGATCTATCAATGTGGTTTAGTGTCAGACCAATAGTGGTGGTTTTGTTTGTTAACTTCATTCACATAAAAGTTGGCCTCATCACTGAACAAAATGTTCTGTGAGAACTGAGGATCCTGTTCCAATTTTTGTTTTGCCCACTCTGCTAATTCAATGCGCCGATCTGGGTCATTTTCATTTAGATGCTGCAGCAGTTGGAGTTTGTAAAGGTGTCATTTGTGAGTAGCTAATATCAGCTGAAGGGATGTTGGACTGATGCCACTCTCCAGTGACATGCGGCGAGTGCTGCACTGTGTGCTCTTGCTGAATGAAGCTAGGACAGCCACTGATGTTTCTTCATTACTGACAGTTTTCATGTGTCCACATGAGGGGCGGCTGTGGCAGAGTGGTCTGGGGAGTCGTCCTGGAACCAGAAGGTCGCTGGTTTGATCCCCCATTCCAGCTGTCTCAGTTGTGTCCTTGGGCAAGACACTTCACCCCTGATGCCTCTGATGTGTCCCATCAGTGTATG
>JARVJO010000002.1:1342078-1353604 GCA_031762555.1 Cynodonichthys magdalenae
CATTAGGTCCCCACAAGTAGGTGTGTATGCCAAAAACACTGTCCCTCATTGTAGGGAATACCAGCCCGCACACACACACACACACACACACACACGAGGATATAAAATCTGGATATACCAAGTTTGGTGGTGTACAGCCACACAGCAAGATATTTCATTCATGAACATTCAGATGTAAAATCACACGAGACTTCTTGAAATCTCACGTGACCTCCAGAGAGACGTGAGTTCAAAGTAAATAAACTTTTCTGGTGAGTCAAGTTTTTTATGTCTTCTGTATTTTAGACTGTCCTCTGTGTTTACATCACCTCACTTTCTGATTGGCTGCAGGTCTATTCAACAGGCTGCAGCTGGTTTGTTCTCAGGTGAACCCCACACGCTGTCATATTGGACTAAATCATCCAACATGTTGGATATCCCTGATATGAGGTCAGGGTGGTCCTGATGTTCTTCAGAGCTGACTAGATCACTCTTAACTCCCCACCCACAGCAGGAATATCTGCTCAGATTATCTTTAGAGCATCATGATAATCTGGACGTCTTTAAGATTGTCAGAAGGGTCAGAAATCTGCAGAATTATCCTGCTGTGTGACGCAGCCCTTACCTGAACTGACCTGCTCCTTCCCCCACCTGGAAACTCCCCTTCCTGGGAGGGGAGAGCCTCACCTTGGATACTCACCTGCACATCCACTCCTCCTTCTCACCTGGAACCTGTAAAAACCTAAACAAATGAATAAAGAAACAGAAACATTACTTACCTTTACCTTCCTCTTTCAGGTCTGGATCACCATCACTGTTGTAAATAAACTTTTTATTATCTGCCTCCCCTCATATTTCCTGAGATGATGATATTTGCATTATAAACATTTTATTGTAAAGTATCTGTCATGGTTAGTAACATTAAATAACCTAAAGTGCAAAGCAGCTGATAACAGAAAGTAAAAAAGACAATAAAAATGAAAATGTTTTTATTTTAGTGGGGAATGGGAATGACTCCGGTGGGTATCTGTGGACAACAGTAACAGGAACATTAATGGGCAGGTAGTGAAGAAGTACATGAACAGAGCTCAGGTTGGTCCTTGGTGTTCAGGAGATACACCAGGATTCCAACAGGGGGTGAACAGGAAGTGTCCCACTTTTTACGTTAGTTTGTTCAGGTGAGCGGTGGGAGACTGAAGGTCTACAGCATATTGATGGATCCTCCAACCAGCATGGCAGCAGATAACTGCAGGTGAGAAGCCTGAGCAGACTGCTTTTGTTCTTTCCCAGGGTAACGAGGTGTTACTGCCAGCAGAGCCTCTAGAGCAGTGCTTTTTAAAGGGGGCACTGGGGGTCCTCAGAAACCTGGAGGGTAGATAAGAAAAGAAAGTAAAAATTTAAAAAGTAAATCCAATAAATGTTCATTATCAGAAAACTGAATCTGTTTTTCAATCATTTTCAAATATAATTTATAAATAATAATATTTCTATGCTAAACAAATGTAATAATGATTAAATATCAAATAAAAGTGAAGAAAACATTCTAACAATTGATGTTTCTTCACAAATTTTGTAGCATTGTTTGTGGGTTAGCGGGGGGGGGGGATCTCCAATAGCTAAAGCTGTTTGGGGGCCCTTGGCATGGAATAGTTTGTGAATGTGTCCTCTAGAGCACACAGAGGAAACTGCGAGGAGACATGGGTAAGATCTGATTCCTGAAGAATAACTGAGTCTAAATGACCTGCAAAGAATCCCCTGACTGGTGCTGAACTGTTCCCGGGTCATTTTCAAACACTATCAGTGACGGCAGCAGCTAGCTGTAGTTGCAGTTTGATGTGAGTTCAGATGTTTATAAAGCATCATTTCCATGACTCACTGTGAACGGTTGAAGGTGGCAGTCCAGTTTGGTCTCGGCTCTATTCTGAGTCAGAATTCAGGTTTCACCAAACTGAAGCAAGAAGAAGCTATGTACAACAGGTAAGATACTGAATGAATTCAGTTATTCATAAACCACTTCAGAACCACACATCAGAATGAAACACTGATCAGCCTTTTTCTGTCTTCAGTTAATGCTCAGCCTTGAGTCAGGTAAGAATAAATTGCTCATAAAACCATCCTTGCATGGATAGCGTTTTGTTTCTTTGCATGACGTCCTGCTGAAGCAACGACTTGTAACACTCATTATTTCAGCAGATCCACTTTGAAACCTCGGACAGATTCACTTAAACCTAACCTGAACAGCAGGAGCTGTTGACACATAATAATGTGTGTGAAGGGCACAGGAGGTAAAAGGGAATCACGCTCCCTGATTATCCTGACATTCTCCAGAAGACACAAATGAATGTGCATAAATGGTGCTCTGCGGAGGCCTCCTACGTGTGGAGCGGGGGATTTGCAGGAGGCCTTTGAGTATTCAACACACCTCCTCACAATCAGTCAGCCACACAGCTCTCCTGATGCTCATCTGATGGTTCTTAGCGAGATATAAGCATGTGTGCAAGTTTTGCCTCTTGCTTTGATGGTATCCTGCACAGACCACCACCAGAACCCAGGATCCACTCAACCTGACAGTTCTTCTCACCTCAGCTTGTGTGAAACAGCTATGTGAGAGGTTAAAGCAAGCGTTCCTCTGTTTGGCATCTGGAGGCAAAGCCTGCGTGAACACATGCACAGATGTACGCTAATTCATTTAATGTGTTGACTTTCTATACACACATCTGGAAGAAACAGCAACACTCGAACAACTATGTAAAGCTTTATTTATAAATTACCTTGAAAATCTGTCCTTACAAAATGCTTATTAGAAATAAAATACAATGAAAATGAAAGATCATAAAATAAGAACAGAAAGAAGTTGGATAGAAAAACAAAACTCAGTCCCCTTCTGTTCTCAGATAAAAGGAAAGAACAACAAGGAGTCCTTAGTCAGAAGACCTCGGGGGTCTGGAGGGAGTGTAAAGTCTTCACTGATGTAAGCAGGAAATAGGGAAACAGATTGTTTAAAGCTTTGTAGACCAGAAGGAGGACTTTAAATTGAAACTTGGGTTTAAAGGAAGCCAATGGAAGGAGACAGGTGCAGGTGTGATAAGAGAATAAAAAGAGAACTTGGTGAGAATCTAGCAGCTGAGTTTTGGCCTGACTCTAGGCACAAAAGGTAGTCTTGGTTTAAACAAAGTGGAACAGTGGACTAGAGGTGATGAAACATGGCATCAAGTACAATTTGTATCTGCTGAATATCTAACAGGACATTTTCATCTTAGTTCTTCAGTTGGAAGTAAGAGGACTGAACTGCAGACTTAATGTTATTGTCAAATTTGAAGTGTTGGTCCAAAATAAACTGCTAAACAACCAAGAGACTGGAAAATACCAGGAAGTTTAGCTTGCCCAAAAATTAACCTTTTACTTTAATCTGGTTTAGCTGAAGAAAACTTGATACTCTCCAGTTTCTAATTTCAGCCAAATAGTTGTGAAGAACAGTAACTATCTTCAGGCCTAATGGACAGATAGATTTAAAGTTTTTATCAGCTTAGCAGAGACCAAACACACAAGTGAATCTCTGTATAAATACAGGGCAGATTGTGTATTTTCCAGGCATAGTTTATTTCTATGCCACAATCAAGTAATTATATTACCTTCAGTTAATAAACTGCTGTATGTATTTAAAATAAATTTGACTTTGTATCATATTTAAACTATGGCCTCTTTAAGAACCTCCTACTGTTTCTAACACTCCCACTTCAGCATGTCATCACAACAAACGCAGGAGGGTTGTATTCTGTTGTAAAAAACAAAACATTATACAATATCAGTTGGAAAGAGGCAACTTTGAGGATACAGTTGAACCTTATGTTCCCATGTTGGACCTGGAAAGTATGTTTTCTGAAGAACCAGAGCGAGTACAGAGGCTTTTACAAGACATTTCAGCTTAATAAATCTCCCAGTAATCCTCTTTTACATAAACGTCAATGTTAAGCTAATTCTTGCAAAGGAAATTTAACTATAGATCATTATGAAGCTACGTGTCGCAATGAAATTATGATCATCCACCATTTTAAAGATAGGTTTTTGCTAGTCTGGTGGAGCTGTTTGGGGGGGGCGTGCTCTGTGGGGCAGGGAGGAGCTTTGGGTAAATAGGCAGTGCTTGTATGAACAAGCGTTTATGTAGCTTTCACTTGCTACCACAGGAAATTCAAGGATTTTTCTCAAACCTGTATGAATGAATCAAAGCAGCACTCTGGGTGTGTTTTTGGTGAGGTAGTGCCATTATAACATGATATAAAGTTATTAAAGTCAATTTTCCATAACTTTCCTTTTCGATTTGCACTAAAAATCTAAACCTATTTTTGTTGTCAATTATTTTCTTCATTTATATTCAGCAAATGATTGCTGGAAATGTTTGACATTGAAAACAGGCTTGTGATGAGTAAGCAGTGTATTCATGGTTTAATTGATGGCAGTTTAAAATACTCTATAACAATGTTGGTGGAGAGGGCCTCATTAATAATAAACAGCAACATTGGCTGAAGTATCATGTGACATAACCACATAGTTTTTTATGTTTTTTAGAGGTACAAATGCAAAACAGCTTAAGTCATAAATATTGCATATCTGCAGTCAACACATTTCAAGGGTTCAGCTGAAAACAAAACAAATTTAACACACATAAATATGCACACACACACACACACATACATCAGGTTTTTATCTGGTCTGCAGCCACATGTGTTAATTAAAAGTAACATTGTTCTTCTCATGACTAAAATCACAGAATTCTGCAAGTGATAATTACATTTCTCAACGTGAAGTGAAACTTGTCCCATAGGACCAGGCTTTAGCCCATTGCCTTCCATATGGCAGCAGAGTGTGAGGATGCACATGCAGACAAAAGTCAAATTTCAGCTTTGGCAGGTCATCGTGTCAGATGCTCAGTGGGGAAAAGCTCTCATTTCAAACATGAAGTTTCCCCAAAAATACTGCCTTTTTTTCCAAGCTCGACCTTCACAATCATGCAGTAAAAATTTGGAGCCGCCCTGTAAAAACCCGGGGGTCTTTCACGCCACGTGCTGAGTCAGGCTAGGTTAACAGCATGATAATCAAGGACACCTATTTGGGGTAGTTTTTTTGTAAAAGAAAAAGTCAGAATTCTTTGTGAAAATAACTGGGCACAGCTTTAAACCCCTCAGGACTCTCTGCATGAGATTAGGCAGCAATATGTCACCACAGATCAGTGTTACACAAGGCCCACATGTTCAACAGAGTGCAAAAAGTCTTTTAACGGACAACAGACGACATAGAAAACTGCAGCACAAGTTACTGAAAACCAGACATTGTGTTGTCTTCTTGTCTATGTGGTAGAAATGTGTTGGCAGAGAGTTAAAAAAAGTCTGTTCTGTTGTAAGTACATCAAGTGATCCAGTGCATAGTTACAGCATATTTACAGAGAACTATGGGTGACACCTAATGCAGACACAGCTCTGGCTTTGGTTATACATGAACAGTCACAACCCTTCTCCAGGTCCACAGAACACATGTAGACTGGAAAAGCAAACTGCCACACCCCCCTTAGCAACTCTGCGAGGGTAAAGATCTGGTCCACTGTTCTATGACAAGGATGGAAGCCAAAACCTTAACCCTGAGGTTAAACAATCGATCTGAGTCTCAATTCCAACACTCTGGAGTAAACTTTCCCTGGAGAACGAGAAGTGCGATCCCACCATAATTAGAACACACTCTTCGGTCCCTGCTTTTTGAAAATGGGAATCACCACCCCATCTCCATCTCCACAGGAGTTGTCCCAGTCCTGAAGAGACGCGTCAACCATGATATATATACAGTATATGTCCAAGATATAGGGCCGCAGGTCTGACAACATGATTACAAAACTGATCATCGACCTTTGGCCTAAGGTGGTCTGGTGCCAAGTACACTTATGGACCACCCTATGCTCAAACATGCTGTTCATTGTGGACAACCCTTGCTTAGCACAGAAGTCCAATAACAGAAAACCATTCAGGCTTAGATCAGAGAGGCTGTTCCTCCCAATCACCCCCTTCCAGAAAACTCTGTCATTGCAGACATGGGCATTGAAGTCACCCAGTAGAACAAGGGAATCTCCAGATGGCACCCCTTCCAGGATACCTTCCAAGGACTCCAAAAGGCTGGGTAACCTGAATTGATGTTTGGTGCATAAATACAAACAACAGTGAGAACCTTCCCTGCTGCAGCACGAAGCCGCAGAGAGGCAAACCTCTCATCCATTGGAGTGAACTCCAACACCGAGGCACACAGCCTGGGGGGGTTGTGAGTGTCCCCACACCCACCCGTCACCTCTCTCCCTGGGCAAGTCTGGAGAAGGAGAGGGTTCAGCCCCTCTTCAGGAGTTGGGTTCCAGAGCCCAAGCTGTGAGTAGAGGTGAACCCAACTATAACTAGCTGGTAAAGCTCAACCTCACCCACAAGTGACGTTACGTTCCACATCTCTAGAACTAGTCTCTGCTGCCAGGAGTCGGCCTGCAAGCCTCTTACAAGTACAGTTTCCCCAAAAAGCTACTTGAGTAAATGTAACGTGCTCCTACCCACCTCTGGGTATTACCTTCAAGAAAAGGCACACATCATTTAACACCTTCAATAATAAATGATGGCAGTTATCTAGCTGTATAAAGCTGTACCGATGAGAACTGAAACAGTTACGGAGAAGCTTCGGTACAACTGCAGGCCAAATAAGAATTTAGTTTGCTGAACTTGTGATAAAACAGTTCTGTCAATGAGAGCAGTTCCTCCTGCCCCAGTGTTTATCTGTTGGTCTTCTGAATCACTGAGACTTCCCTCTCTGCAAAGCCATCAGTAAAAGCCAGAGTCTAAACCTCTCCCTCCTCCAGTCTCTTCAGAGGCACAGACTCAGACTCATTGTTTCTTTCCATCAGCTGAGTCTCTGATAGTCTGTCTCCAAGAATCTCTCACAGTACTTCTTCAGCAGGGCCAGTAGCTCTTTAACTGACAGAAAAAGTCTTGCTTTATGAGCAGATAAAATAGAGCTGCAGACAAAAATGCTGATCTTGGGTTTTAAATGAGGTCAAAATGCAACAAGCTAAAATGTTTGGGTGAGTTTGAGCTTTATTAGCTTGTTTTATTAGTTTATTTTAGCAAAATGAAACAGACAAACAAGTAAACCAGTCTGGTAAATTGGTCCTTCAGTACAGCCCTGCACTTGTGTAGATCACCATTCCTGTTACAAATCATGACAAATGAGCTGGCTCCACTCCTCAGCCCTCTGCATCTGGAGCAACGAGCCGTTCACACAGAAGAAGCTAGAGGGAGCTGTGGGTGTTTGATTCCCACAGCCAGACTCCCTCTCCCTGACACCACAAACACACACACACACACACTGCCACACATGGACACAAACACACAGGTGAGTTATTAATATCTCATGAGCAGCTCACAGATTGGAATCAACCCAGGCTCCCTCTGACATATAAAACGCCACATCTGTAGTCGGTTGTTGGGACGAACAGAACTAAAAGGAAACTTTAAAGTGTTCCTTTACCTGAATCACTCCAACAGAACGAGACGTTATACCCACAGCCCAAAGCAGGGAGCTGCTCACTCATGAGTACACGTATTAACATTCTACGCATGAAGCAACCGTGCTCAAGGTAGTGAGGGAAAACTGTAGACACGCTTGTCTCAGGGAGCTGACTGACACTTCGGCTTAGTTCAGGAAGAATGTATTCTGATTTCATGCTCATGTGGAATTTCAGGCTTGAGACAAATCTATTCTAAGCCATCCGTATTTATGTTGCATTATTCAGTGCAGAAGGATATAAGGAGAAGAGACCATCTTAATGTTAAATTTTCCAGGTTTGGTCATTCAGTCAGAACAACAGTGTGCTGCAGACAAATCTGAAATCTACATAGATTCAACAAGGTTCCCATTGCACACTGCAGTCAGAGCAACAGGAGGTACATTAGTTACTGAATGTTTTGAGTCTGATCAGGCTCACTCAATTCTTTTCTCTTTCTCACCATCAACAAGGACAAAACTGTGCCAATCTCTTTGGAAAGAATCTGCTCTCCAAGGATGTGCCACAGAGGTCCCTCACGTACAGATAAAAACAGTCACAGGCTTCAGCCGTTGTCCTGATGGTGTACGCCTACTCAGCAAATGCCTCTGCTGATTGAAAACACTAACTGTTTCTGGTCATCTCTCTGTGGAAAGGGGATTCATGTCTACCTTTTGTAAGACCTTGAAGGAATTATTCAGCAGACAAGTGGCTCCTTAAAGAAATTGCATATGGCTGCAGACATTATTCATCAAAATAATGTGAATGTGCTCAGTTAGCAGTCTAACACACGTTTTTATTTAGCAGTATTTTTCTTACTGCTCTGGAACGGCTTTTTATGGCTCAAACAGCTAAAAGGTGAGAGTGTAATTTCACCATCGTTTGGTTTAACAAACAGGAATTTACTAATATATTTATTGTGATGTTTCTGGTAAAACTACATTCAATGTAGCCAATTTATTTAGACATGTAAAATCAAAAACTTGGCAGAGGACACTTAACCAGGCTACGTGTTACCGGGGCCAGCTGACGTAGGTTAAAGACGTAGACTGTGCTGCCTGAATGAGTCAGTGTCTGTGGACAAGACGAGAGAGATCTTTTTACTTCTGACAATTTTCATATTTACACCAAAAAAAATAATTCATATATGTGACCCGTCACATCGAAATGAGGATTAAGTCCAATTTGGTCAAAATGATCTAATTACATTTACAGATTTGTGGCTTTAAAAGCGGCATTTTGATACCTGGATCATCCTGATATCATAAGTGGATCCAGAGATATGACTTAATTTGTTTTGTTGGTTACGATAATACATTAATATTTGGTCTGAATCCTTATGTTTTATAATTTTAATATGAAATTTTTGATGTCATTATATAGAGGAAACCTCAAACAGTATTTTAATGTTGAGATTTCCTAGCTAAAAAGAAAAAAAAACTTTGCTCCCTCACAGGGAAAATCCCCATATTTTAAGGCGTTTTTCATCAAAATCATGTTTGTTTGGTTGCTAATGACCAAAAAAGTTCTTCAAAAAAGTTTTTTAGGATTGTTTATCAGACAATTCAATCAAATGATACTTTGTTAAAACATTTATTCATTACATTTTCATAAAATGCAATTTTTGCAAACATTTTATTCAAAACACTATTTTTGCTCATTTCTCCACTTTTAGACTTAATCCTCATTTTGATGTGATGGACCACATATAATAAACTAAATCCAACTATAATAGACAACTGACAAAATTTAGAAAGGCAAAGAATAAATACTAAATGGTAAATAAAATACATTTCACATTATCCAGTGACTAAAATACATACAAAGAATAAAAAAATACATTTACTCCTTTCAATATTACTCCATCATATCAGAAAGAGATTAATTTACTCTTTAATGCTAAGTACCATGTTATTCTGTTACTTCCAGTCTAAATCACACACACAGAAAGGCTTGGGCAGATAAAACTGAGGAACAACTCAACTGTTTATCTGTTTACACTCAGACTAACTTCATCACGCTACAAACTCCAGCAGAACATCACAAGGCTTACTACTGGCTTCAAACAAACATTGCTGATAGTAACTGCACAACAACAGTGATCTCCCAAAATACCAGTGATTGGGTCAAAGATCATTTTACATCTGAGCTGTGCCTGTGTGATGTCCCTCCATGCACCCTCTGCTGGTGTGGAGGACCAGAACTTTACGAAATACATATTAGTATTTCATCAAAAATAGAGAGGGTGTTTGTTTCCATATTAAAACTTATTATGTAGTATTTTGCAAGCCATAAGCAACACAGTTAAGGCAAACTCTAAAGAAAAAGGTTCAGTGCAACAGAGATATGGTAAAAAAGATTATGGACTGAATGTATGGCTGTGGAACCTACACACCACTATGATGGAGAATTAGGCTTGTGTTGCCTTTTGGAGCCACAAACAGCTCCACCCTACCCTCCTGACCCTGCTTAACCTACAGAGTACTCACTGAACCGTACAAAAACGTCTGACATCACTTTGGTAATAAAAATATGTTGAGAAACAAATTAAAAACATTCTTATTATCACTGCATTGTAGAGCTTTAGACATGTTAAAACACAATGACATTATTCTAACTTGAATGAACTTATAGGATGTAAACTTTAGATCTGTTCTATAAAATGTGTCAAATATTGCAAGCATGGGGTAGAGACTCAAAGTCAGACAGTCTTCAATCTTGAATTTTTCAAAGTATTTTCATGTAATTTTCAAGTAAAGGAGGGATTTTTTTCTTATTCAGTGTGTTAATTGCTGCATTGGGAATAAATATTTACCATAAAAAGACATTCATTCAAAATTTGCATTCCAGTTGAACAGAAACATGTCTTTTGTTTTATTTACCTCTACGTCAAACACATACTGAATCTTGTCCTTTGTGGATTGTGTTCCTGATGAAGCTGTGGGACACCTGATGGTGGCTGATCAGGCCTGTCCTGGAGACCTAACCTCAGCCACAGCAGCTGCAGGTCAGTGTCTCATTGAGGGCTGGAGCAAGGAGATCTGCATCCTTTCTCCTGCTTTTTTTCCTCCAGGATGGTGGTGCGTGCAGTCTCAAAGGACAAGGAGAATCTTGTCCTAACTTTGCAGCTAATCTATATAAACAAGTTCCTGCCAACAGCTGTGATTTGTCCCTCTCAGAAGAACACCCAAATCTCTCACAAAATCCTTAGAAATACCAGCATCTATTGTTGAAACAATATTAAGTAGCATTTCTCCAGCACACATGCACAGTAGTGCAAACAAGCTTTGAGCTGAATGAGATGACGTTTGTGTTTATGTCTGAAAAAACTGCTTTGTTTGTTTGTTTGTTTTTGCCAAACAGCCTCTCTCAAGGTTAGAGAACCTATTCTTTGGTGTGCTGGCTCACAGGATTGATACATGCTGCAGGTGAAACTGCAAATCAAGTGTTGGGTCAATCTTACCTGATCACTCAAGGAATAAAAACAGCAAAACATCATTTGTTGAACAGTAAAAAGAAAAAACATACTTTATTCTTTCTCTTTTAGTTTTTCACAGATAAGAATTCCACTGACTGCAGCTTTCCCCTTGATTGTACTTGTTTAAAACAACAAACACTACTTTAGACCCTCAGACAGCAAAACATAAGACGAGCTGAATGTAGGACAGTGACCAAAAGGCAGAGTCAAACAACGAGAGCAGGTAATGGGACAACAAGGTGTAGCAGCAGTCCAAGCCTCATCTTGAAGAAACTAAAGCCCCTTTCATAAGTCAAATCTGCCTAATCGCCGCACAGACCGGTCCGCCTTTAAGCCTCCCCGGGTCATTCATAAGACCACGAGTGAAGGCGGGCAGGTCCCGCTCACAAGAACATGTTCATAAATGAAGCAGCAGAGCAGGTCCAAAAGAGGCGTGGAGCAGAACTCAGCTGGGCTGAAGAGGAGCGACGTAATTATTGTGTGACAGACGTCTGCTGCCTCGTATCAA
>JARVJO010000002.1:1383976-1403147 GCA_031762555.1 Cynodonichthys magdalenae
AGGTTTTTTGGTCTGGCATCAACAGAGTTCCATACAGTTTGACCCTCAGCTTCCATGTGTTCTCCATGTTGATCTCTCCTCTCAGCCTTCTCACCCATTTTAACGCATGTTGAGTCCTCTAAAGCATTCATCTCTTCCAGACGATGAATCTTGAGCTCCAACACCGTCACCTTTTGGAGACGTTGGCAGAAATCCTCTTTGGAGAATAAAGGAGGCATCTTGAAGCTTTTCTGTACTCACTCTCAGCAGTTGATGGTTCAAAAATCCTTTCAGGGTTCCTCAACAGCCAAAAATCAAATCCAATGTTCTCTGCTTATTCAAGATCATCCATCATGTCGGGGTCAACAAATTGCAAAAATAATGCATTGTTCAAAACGGTATGTCTGAATAAATGCAGGAATCCACTGGATTTACTCTCAATTTTTTTATTCTGGTCTCTGACTCCAATCAGTTTCAGCAGTACCCAGGCCTCAGCGTATGACCTTGTGCTAAAACCTATAAAAAACAGCCCAGTCTGTCCTGGCTGGATCTGAACAGAGACTCTGCAACACTCCAACAACTTCTAAAAACACTTATCAACTTCAACTTTATAACCTCTTTAGTCTCTTCCTGGTTACACCCCTGAAGGTGGTAACTTTTAGGTCAGAACGTAACTAACTTTTGTTTATACAGACAGAAAGAACATTGATAACAAAGACACCAACGCTTTGTTTTAACCTTATTTACAATGATCAGAAAGTATAAATTACAATACTGTATCTAACAATCAATTAATCAATTAAAAATTTTCCTGCACACACTTGTCATGTTCATTGAATAATTATTCGATTTTGCCTTTAGTTAGTCATTTATGATAAAACACAGGACAGAGCTTTAAGACACATATCTTTATTTGCCATGATTAAACTGTGATTAAATGGTGTACAGAATGATTCTGTCACGAGTCATCTCAAGACAGAGTGTACTTTTAAAAAGACAGGATTAGTGAACCTATCATCATACAACAGACCAACATATAATTATTTATTTCTCATTAGAATGACAGACTGTTGTAAATGGGTTTGGTCACTTGGTAGAGAAGAGCCTCCTAGTCGATGTGACAACTTGCCCCTGAGGGGTGGCCAGACCCAGAAGATTATGGATAAATATGAGCTGTTTAGGATTATTTACCAAAAATACCCCCAAACAGAATAAAGGTCTGTATTTTGGTCCAGCTGAAGGCATTTGTATGGCTTTAACTTTTGCAATTAACTGGTTCTTGTCTTGCCTCTCAGTAAAAGGTTGTTTCTTACACTACAAAAAAATAAAACTATGAATCAGTATAATAATAAAAGAATTCCCCTATTACCTTTTAATAACAAATTCAATAAGAGAATAAAAAATAACTTCCATTGAGGGCCTGCACAATGTAGAGGACTAATAACTAACTCCAAACAAGTTGGACACACTGCACTTCTGACTTTGTCACTATTTGTGAAAAATAAAGTCAGTTGTGCAAAAATAGTGTAAATAAAAGATCACACTAGTATCGATCCCTATCTAATCTTGGTATTAAAAGTAACACTTAGATCAATACGCCCACCCCTGGAAGAAATGCATGAACATAGCTCAATCTAAAGCAGAACTCCTGCTCTTTTTAAGCAGCAGATAATGTTTTATTGCCATTTTACAGGACACCACTGCAGTGCAGGGGTGGAGTTTGCATGTTTCTCTAGATACTCTGGTTACCTCCCACTGATCAGAAAACATGGCTGTTAGTTTATTTAGTAACTCTGTGGGTGAATGTGTGAATGATTGTCTTATTTGTCCCTACGTGGGCCTGTGATGAACTCATGACGTGTTCCCTGCCTCTCACACAGTGACTGTTGGAGAACAGCACCTGTAGTGATTATTTTAAGTAAGAACCCAGTTTCGGTCTCAGCTGATAATGAACCCAGGCAGACACAAACAGGTAGAAGGTAAGTGACTTTATTTACAGTGATGATCCCAGGAGTTAGCTGTAGGGGGAGAATGGATGGTTTAATGTTTTGTTTCTCTGTCAAAGGAATAGTAATATTGTAGTTTGTATTTTCTTACACATTCCAAAGAGGAGGCTGGCCTGGATAGGAGGGTTGTCATCAACAAGATGAGGTAAGTTTCCACAGGTACTTTAGCTGTTATTTGCAGGAGTGTTGGAGAAAGTGACAGGCAGAGGACATTCAGGAGTGGTTCCACTGATGAGAGCTTACAGCGAGGAGTACTTCAGAAGGTTCTTCAGATGTATACTTTGCTCCGCTTGTTTGGTTCGGACCAAAGGTGGACTTTATTCTTTTAATTTGGTGTGGTTTGCATTCACATTGTGCTTTTTTGCAAATGAACTATAAGTTGTAAACAAAGCCACGAGGGTGACGATCATTGCTCCCATTGGACCGAATGGACGGGGGCGGGACTAAGCGCACAGACCCAGAAAAAAACATGGAAGTCCTGTGTGCTTCGGTTCTGATGTGCACATTTATGCTGTTAGTATAACTGTAATACCATTAAAATGTCAAAAGCAGCTAATTTAATGGTGATATTCTAATTTTGGAGCAGCGTCAGTAAATGTGTGCCGCAACCCAAAGGAGACGAGATGCTCTGTGTGTCCTGACCCACTACATGCTGGCAACAGAACTGCTAAGCAGGAGACGAAGAATCAGGTATGATTTCCGTTTATTTAGCTTAGCAATGGTGGCCCATGGAGTCCAAAAAGGCACATATTTTATGTAGTTGGTTCGGTTCGAGTCTGGTCTGTATTCACACCAGAAACAAACCGCACCAGAGTTCGTTTTGAAGTGGACCGAGACCAGCTCAAAAAGTAGGTCTTGGTCCGGCTGTTTGATCCGCACCAGAGTTCACAGGAGTGTATTCACACCTGCACAAAAGGTCTGGACCAACACTGGAAATCTGTATAAAGCAGATCAAATGTGTCAGGTGTGAATACACCCAAAAAACTCTGGAGCTTAATAAGGAACCTGCACACAGGTAAGTAGCAAAAATACTTAGCACAAGAACTCAAGGTGAATTAAAGCAGGCTGTCATAGACAGTACCAAAGGTAAGTGAATGTTCCAGCATCAGATGGACTTCTGCAGCCAGCTTAAATAGAGGCAGCACCTCATCAACTGAATGCACCCATGTAAGTCCATCCAAGTCTCCGCCTACTGTCACTTGATACTACAACAAACTAATTAAGCACAACAGCCAGAACCCTCACAGGCACCAGCTCCACTGTAACTTGGAAAAGAAGAAAGCAAGTAAAAGAAAATGGATGGATGTTTTTATATAGCTATATATTTAAAATGATTTTACAAAAATGCAATTTCTTGCATGATGATAAAATGTATAATGACTAAATCAATACTGTGTATAAGTTAAAACTGTTTCGGCAGAGAATAAAATAAACTTTTTCAGTCACTGAGAAGATAAGACCAACATGTTTTACAAGGCTTAAGAAATTAATCAGAAGCTCATAGGGAGACATTAAAAAACCTTAATATAAGTTTTATAGACTTTGTGGCTGCTGTCGGGTTTCATTACCTTTGTGTGTAATTTACATTTTCAGAGATATACCATTGTCTTTTGTAAAATAAATTTGTTCTTGTTCATCTTGCTGTTGCAAGACACACTTATACAAATAACTAGAGACTATTTTAACATTCTCAAATATTTATTAAAATAGTAATATTCATGTGTCTTTTGATGAAAACATGATTGCAGTAAATGCATTTTGGAAGCAAAACCATTCAGAGAACATGTCTTCTCTAAGACCAATGTGGTTTTTAACAAAAGCAGTTTTGATCCACTAAGTAAATTCTAATGGGTATTTATTTATTTAGACTTGAAATCTCTGCCAAGTTTCATACAAGTCAGATGTGTGCTTGTTACTTAACCTTGTAATCTTTTAAATTAATTACCAAACGGACATTGGACATCACAATACATTGGCCTTGGTGGAAGAATAATACAAAACAGCTTTCACAAATAAAATGATTTACTTTCTGGTCTTGTCATCAAAAGCTTTAAGACAAATGATAAGACAGTAATGAGCTAACTGATCACCTACTGCAAGGACCATAATCATTCATTAAATGCTGATAAAATGAAAACAATTATAGTTGAATCTCATACAGCTCACACCTAGTGCTCTCCTTTGATCAACAGCACTGCCGTGGAGATGGTGAGCAGCAGAGTTCTTGGGTGTGCTCAATACAGATTACTGTATCATCATTTGCCAAAATAGCACAACAGCACCTTTATTTCCTTCTTAAACTGTGAAGAGCTAAACCTATATTACCATCACATCCTCCTGTACATGTGAATCCAAGGTGCCATTAAGAGCATTCTGACAAACTCTATAACTATAGTTTGGAAAATGTCCCCCTCACACCCCAAAGGAAAACCCAGCAGTGTTAAGTGAACATAGTTGTAAAGATTATTGGTGTTTCACTGTTCACCCTCCGTTCACCCTTCAACACTCACTTAGCCCACATAGCATTCAGTAGTTCCAAAGCAATCTGTGCCTCCATTAAATGTTACTGTTGCAGCTTTGGCCACCCACCATGTATCTATGTACCATGTATGCATACATTTCAGGTACAAAAGTACAGACGTGATAACCAAAAAGAAACCATCGCCATAGGCAAGTACCTCAGCCTGCTTCATGCACACCTTGTCTTCTCTTTGAACCACACTTAAAATAAACAAACTGTGGCAATCAGTGTTTTCACCTGCACTCTCCTGATTGGCCAACTTCTGGTTGAGCTCATCTGCAGCAGACCTTCCTTGTGAGCAGCTAGGATTTATAAGGCAGCACTGAAGATCTGGTCCTCGCTGGAGCCACACATACCTTATGGTACAAGTCCTGGCTGTCTGTAAACTTGAAATAGTGTCTTACCTTACCAGTTGTCTCGAAGACCTACCTGCTGATCCTAAGCTGCCTGTGAAACTACTTACCTTCGCTCACCTGTCTGCCTCCTATCTGTACTCACCTGCTCAATCCTGCTGCCTGTCTGCCTCCAAAATCTGCAAATACTCACCTCAGTGGATGCAAGCCTTCTCAAACAAGCCACGCCTGTCCTGGATCTCTCCCTGGAACCCTGGTCACACCGCACTGTAAATAATATCACTTACCTTTTGTATACCGATTCCTGAGTCTGTTCATTCCAGTTTCGCTCAAAGTGGGGAAAAAATAGGTGAGGTATGAACGGACCAGCACCCAAGAGAAATGTTTAAAACTAATCAGCTCTCTTTGTCTGTATGTCTTGTTTAAATTGCAGAATTGATAGTTAAACCAACTCTTGACTAAAAGCATCCATTGAAGACAGAACACAAGCTGAAACTCAGACATCTCAAGCTTTTGAATCTATTCATGACCAGTCTAGACAAAAATCTATTTTTCCAGTGTTGGATCAGCCTGCTGCCCTGTTCTCAACTTTTCCTTTTATTCATTTATATCCTAACATGCAGTTTCTTTAAATCATACATCACACAAAGTCAATGCAAGTCTATAAACTCCTCAACCTCCATCATGTTCGACAGTTATGACTTTCTAATATACATTGAATTCTTCTTTATATCCTAAAACTATATTTCACACCCTCACACACACATGTTTGTTATATCCTCATGGGGACTTCGCATTGACTTCCATTCATTTACTGGTCATTTCTGTAGCCTAATCCTGACCACGTACCCTAAATCTAACGTCACAGGTACAAATCTGACCCTAAATCTAATCTGAACTCAATTCACACCTTGGTCCAAAACTAAACCCCTGACCCCCCAACAGTATTTCCTCCAGTGGGGACCTGGCTTTTGTCCCCATTAGGAACAGTGGGTACACACAAGACTACGTGCACCAGGAAAATGGTCAAAAACTGTCCCCACCAGGTACACACACAAGTTTGTATTTCTATCCTTATGAGAACTATTCATTGACTTCCATTTATTTATCGGTCATTTCTGTAGCCTGACCCTGCACTACACTACGTTCCACTACATCTTACACATCACATACAAATCAACAGGCCGTCTCCAACAGGAACAGCCAACTACACCATGCACTTCCTGTAAAGTCAGGACCCAGTGGCCCAGGACTGGACCTGATCTCGAGCAAGCGTGCACTTTCTAAGGGATTTACCAACTCTGCGGAGTCATCGGGCAGCAGGTGGGACCCTCTGAGTAAATACTCCACAAACCTGACCCTGCAGTGCAAAGCATTATGGGACACCTACATGTTCACCTATATAACACAGCACCAGATAGGAGAGTACCAGACCAGTCCCCCAGCTGATGGACCAGCATTATATGAACAAAATATACATCTAAACCAGAAAATCATCTTAAAACTAACCGCAGTGAACTGTAAACAGTCATTAGAAGGAATTCCTCTAAATCAGGGGTATTCAATAAAAATTTAAACTGATCCAATCAGAGTAAATTTCTTAAGGCCAAGGTCCAGAAGCTCATATTGTCCTACATTTAGAGTTATATATGTTTAAGTAGCTTAGTAGTTGTATCAATATCTGCACAAATTGATTTGCATCAAAAATGTGTCCAATGCCTCAAGCTGGACTCTTGTGCACTTTGAGGTCAGAGGCTTGTCAAAAGCGCTCTGGTCTCGCTTCAAGATGCATGTTGACAGGAGCCTCCTTTACCGGTCTCTGTACAATGGTAGATGACATTTAGAGAGTGGCATAGCTTTATTTACTGAGAGTCAGAGTGCGTTGTTGTTGGGCGCTTTGGATTCACCAGATAATTCAGAGGAGTTCTGAGTTTGGTGAGTTTCACCACTCCAGGAGCTGTGTCCTGATGAATGTCACATTCAGAGCTTTTTTGTCCTGAGGCCAGTTTGAAGAGTTCCTGAACCCCATCGATACCCATATCTCCTGCCAGGACATCAACTCCAGGTGCTCGATTTCAGCTGGAGAGCTCCTGTGCATCTGTCTCAGGTTAGTGGGCATCATTCAGGAGATTATCCTGTCGGAAAATGAGCCACTATGTCAAACATAGCAGACTCTCTCTGATTGGTTGACACTCCACATCTAGCTGCAAAATTTCAGATTTTCTAACTCAAGCATCTGCTGCTTTGGATGCACTATACATGCATCAAAAAATTCAAAACGCACAGCAACACTTCCCAGTGCCCCTTGATGTGTGTCCACATCAGACCACAGACTTTGCATGTAAACCACATGCATCTGACACTCAAATCTCATTAGGTTTGAACACAGCATTACATGCGCTCATTGAAGTTTTAAGTGGCAATCTCTGTTTTGGCATTAGGTACGAGTCCGCATGAGACACCATTCCGGTCCAGATCGGGACCCAGGTCTGCCTATTAGTGACCCTTGCTCTAAATAATCTAAACCTTTCTTTTGATTAGAATAACCCTACTGTAAACATTCTACATCTACTACCAGACCACACCCCAACCTTTCCTGACTCCTCCCCTAACTCTCACCCTCCTCTGTCTATTCCTCCCTTCTCTGAACTCTCCTCCCTACAAAGCACAGCACATGACAAACACTCAATGTAGGGGCTGAGTTCTACTCAAACAGTACGCCTACCCTCACCACAATATGCCATCCATATTCCACTACATCTTACAGCACATAGAAATCAACAGGCTGTCTCCAATGGTCTCTTGGAACCTAACCGTATTGACTTTTATTCCTTTTCGTAACTGCATTTATACCTAACTCTAACCTGAACCAAAATTTAATTCATATCATACCTCTAAACCTGACTAATAGAGCGCAGTAGAACTGCAAAACAAGTGAGGACAGGGAAAATGTTCCCACTTCCTAAAAATGACCTCACTTTGTTGGTTAAAAATGTGACGGTCATCACTCTGTAGCAGAAACAAGTACACTATCAAACACAGAAAACAAATATCACAAGGATTTTTACAGTTTAACAGAAAAGAACAATTATTTTCTGGATCAAAGTCTGATCAAAAATCAAAGTTCTGACAGTGTTTTGCACTATTTCTCAGACATCAGAGTGTTTTATTCAAATGTTCTATTTGATTTAATCATACAAGAATTATAAGCTTATAGTCATGACAAAGAACAATTGAAAGTTTTCATCTTCAAAGACTTTAAAGTTGTTGCTTGTAATTGATCATCAGAATAATTTTACGGTTAATTTTGGCTTAATTTATTAAACCATGTCAAAGTTTTTCACATTTCTCATGGGCTCTTTTCCTGCAGCCCAGGTCATCTGGTTTCTGATCACCTGGTTGAGTGCTGATCATTTGATATTTGGTTTGTGTTGAAAAACTGACAACCATCCCTGCAAAGGCCACGATGAAACGTCAGAGGAAAAAGTTGTTACAGCTTTTAAACTTGGAGGAACGTATGAGGTGAACACAGGGTGTCAGGTTTTTCACATTTTGTGTCCCTGTGTTTTTTGTTTTGTTTTTCCCTCAGGGACAGTTTATCACATGGCTCAAAAATTATGCAAGTAATCAATTATTTAATAATAGGTGTCAGTTGAAGTTTTGCTTAAATCTTCTCCACATTCTGGCAGAATGTGGACGTTCTTTGCTGAGTCTTGGTGAGGACTTCAGGTGAGTATAAAGAACACAGTGGGCTTCCCATTACATGGGACACAGTGTAATCAGTTCACAGTGGTTTGGAGCATTAATACCATTTGTGATTGTTTTAAAGCACTTTTCAGACCAGAAACAACTAACAATGGTTTGAGTAGAGAAGCCCTAAATTTTCACTACTTTCTCCAGCAAAGCTATTTTTAATATCAGCTAAGAAATCCCAAGGTCCAAATATGGTTTGAGGTTTTCACTTTCAAATGATGGGAAGAAATCCTCACTATATTATGCTAAAAACAGGCTGCAGACCAGTTTTCCAGGGGTTTGTCCAACTAGCAAGACAAATCAAGCCATATGGATATGTTTTGATGTGATGGGTCACATTTAAGACAATGGTGGTTTATCATGTTGGTGAAAGAGTGTGACCTGTGTGAACAGGCGTGCTTTGGTCATTAGGAATATGTAACGGGCCACATGACTAGGCTACAACTGTGATACTGAAAAAGTAATGAAAACAACCTATAGTGGAGACACGTTGTGCTAGCATAGTGGGATCTTGTAACATGTTGCTGCATCTTGAAATGGTCTTTGGTGTAGAGTGTGGAGAGAAACAGAAGAATGATATGTGGATTTACTAGCCTCTAACAGTCTTTCTTCCACTGGTGGTGCTGTTTCTGCCTTTAAACGTTTCCAGATGCTACAGGGGGCTTTTTATTCAGATAACCAGGGTGTCAGATGACTTCCTCCGGTTCTTACCTTTAGCATGACATCCTTACATAAAATAAAAAATGTCAAAAGACTTTTAAGGAATTTTAGGGGTGACCAATAAGGGGCTAGATAATAGTACTCACTATGTAGTTTATTTCTTTGCTGAAAATGCAGCTGTGCCTTGATTGATTTTCCAAATGTACAGCAACTCAATCCTAATCTAATGGGTTGTTGCACTGTCATGACTCAGTGTTAAGAATGTCTTATATTACCAACATACTGACTAGATTAAACAAATAAAGTATGATGTTGTACCCCATGTACAGAATCAGCCCTATACTTTTAAGATTTTATCATTTTTTAGATAGGAATCTTTGGGGGATTTTTTAAGAATCACTTCAATTTAAACCCACATAATCATGAAGCATATTAAGTAAAAGTAGTTGAGATATTCTTCAGAAATGCAAGGTTGCAACAACAAAAGCCATGCAATGTGACTCTTGATGAAGGAACAAAAGGAGACTAATGAAAAAATAAGGCTTTTAACATTTGCAAAGATAATTGTAATCTGAAGAGCTTTTATGAACTACTTGCGGGCCATAAAAAGGATAAAAGACCCCTTTCAAACCCTCCTTAGATTAATGAAAGCTCAAAGTAAAATAGATTAGTACTGAGCTTCTTCAAAAGCTATCAACAATTTTATCACAAAGCATTAATTTTTCTATTGTGCTAACCCTGAAACAAAATGGATTCATGTCTACACTTGTTTAAAGCACAAACAACAAACTGCCATCTCCAGCAAAGCAATTCAGAAATTCTCAACATTTAGATTTGGGCTAGAGCTTTCCACTTTCTTTTAACTGTGAGGAAATACATCTACTGTTTGCTTTGTCTGGGAGTTGGAAACAAAAATGTTTCACCAATTTTGTGTTAACAGTGGAGGTGTTCATTAGTTTCTTGTAGGGAAAATGGGACAAGTGAGCAACAACAAAAATTTAATTCCAACCAACCATAATAAATATGGAATAGTCGTATGAAACATTTTTCACAAGATATTTTGCTAATGGACAGGTGAATGACTTATGCACAAGCAAATGTAGTTAATTATTGTTGATGACCATCTTTTATGAAGGTGGGCAAGAACAAACTAATGCCTATATACACCCTCACAACAAGCAAACCTGAATTCCAGCCATCAGTACACAAAGATATTACATCAGAGTTAAAGCCAGTTTGATCATAAAGAACTGATCAAGTGAAACAGGATGTTTAAAGACAATCTGAGCAGGCGGAGGCAGGTGGCCAGCAGCCAGTGAGAGCAAGTCCCTTTGGATGCTGGTTGATGATGATGAAAACATTGATGAAGACTGTATTAATCCAATTCCATAGCTGTAATGTGGAAAATCCAGCAGCTGTCTGAGCTTTATATAGCAGAGCCTGGGGGCACGGGAAACCTGCGGTGCTTCGAATGGCACAAAGACCTGAAATATAACACATCCCCCCGGGTGCATAGATCACCCAGACTCTCGTTTGCTTTTCTCTCTCCATCTCAACATCTCTGCCTAATTTTACTTTTCTTCCAATTTCCTCATTTGCTGTCTTTTACACTCTTGTGGTCTCTCTGCTTATTTTCTGTCTGCAGTTCCTGACTTTCATCTTCCCCTGACAAACCAATTGCTTTTGCTTTTACAAGCCAGATCCTTCCTTTTATCCTCTCATCTATGCATTCACTTTCTCTCTTTCCTTGTCTTTATGACACTATGTGAAGTCACTGCATGATTCTGTGGGGAGCTCAGGTGCAGCTAAAAGAATGTTATAACACTGATATTATCCATTCAGTCATTTTTCTGTCAATTAATTTCAAGGCTTAATTCATTTATTTTGAACAATGGAAGCAACATTTCAGTTTCAGTGATTTTTACCCTGTGGTTGCAGCTGCAACAGTTACAAAAATTACATTCAAAGGACTGTGTTTTGTTTCTTTTCAACAGCTTTATAAATACCATGTAAAAATCCATTTTTCAAAAAAAACACACACCAAAAAACAAATATATATATATATCTATATGCTGTAGGTAAAAGTATATTTAAGAATCTGTCAAAATACACCAGAAAGCAGGAAATGGCATCTATTTCATTCAAATCCTGGGGGAGGACACCCAGACCCCCCCACCATCAGTGTTCCTCCCACTGTTAAAATGGTTCTGATGCCCAGGTGAAAAAGCTCTGTTTTATGCTAAAACTATTCTTAAAAAAAACAACTCTCACATATGTTTTAGGATGCAATCATTTTAAACTTTAATAAAAATACACAATAAACTTGACTGTAATCTTTTTATTATTGCTGATAATTTTACCAGCTCTGTGTACTTTAGCAGATGCTGTAAATGAATTTATATATATAATTTATATATAATACCAGTCATATATAACCACGCTGCTTCTAGTAGCAGCTAGAAGTTAGTTTTAGGATATTTGTGCTCCTGGAATCTTCCTTTCGTCTACCCCGGTGCAGGCAGCCTGACGATGGTCAGCTGCTCCTACCTGGTACCTGCAGACTGCGGTGCTGACTGCTTGTAGGTCAGCAAGAAAACCTGGAGTGGACTTTTAGTGGGATGGATTTTCTCCTGTCAATCAAGTGGAATGGATTCTTTCATCAAGTCGCCTCATAGAAACAGTGCTGGGTGAACTGATGAGATGAATGTGGAGGGGTCCAAATGGATACTTTAAAATGTGGGGAGGACACACGTCCCCTTCACTTACTATTGTTGCGACGCCTAGTCATTAACTTATTTTCACAAAATCAGCTAAAAGCTTTTAACTAGAGCAGGCAGGGAAGTGACAGATATTTTCTGACTTACCATCTGATGGTCAAACCCAAAGTAGCCTTGGTGGATTTGATGCTACAAGAAGGAATTTTCTAACTTAGAGGTACAACACATTCTTCACTACATGATACATTTTAGAACAGAAATCACACTGATAACATTTTATTGTTAGTTTTACAAATGTTTTGGACAATAAAATAAGTTTTCTTGAATAATGGGGTCAGTAAGTTAGACTTTTGACAGTGATTATTTTATTATTTTTTTCTCTGACACGTTAAGATGTACAGAGTCAGAATTTCCCACCTTCTCATTCAGTCACTTCCTGCTCCTCTGCTAACAATTGCGACCTTTCATCTTTATCGTACCAATAATTGCACTGCCTGAGGAACTGAGCTTTAACGATCAAAGAGAAAC
The DNA here is from genome assembly GCA_031762555.1 of Cynodonichthys magdalenae. Classification (NCBI taxonomy): domain Eukaryota; kingdom Metazoa; phylum Chordata; class Actinopteri; order Cyprinodontiformes; family Rivulidae; genus Cynodonichthys; species Cynodonichthys magdalenae. Next base: position 1,396,494 of record JARVJO010000002.1, read on the forward strand.
AGCAGGACAATGAAAAGAAAGATAGATAGAGCTTTAGAGACAGGAAATAGCTGTTAGCTAAAGCCTGGACACATCTATGGCACCCCCTCCTTCACTGCCAGACGTTGCTTCTTTCTCCCTCATCTATTTTCATTTCAATTGAAGGCTAATATTCAGCTGCCACAAGGCCCTTCCTCATGATCCCCATGTGAGCTTGGATTTGCTTCCTGCATCCAAAGTTTTCATGGTGGAGCCAAAAGTGTGCAAACGTAAAACAAATGAGGAAAAGGTTAATGTATTCCAAACACCTTATCTACACTGAAGGTTGACATGCTGTCTAGTTGACGCATCGCCTTTTTCAGACAAAACTTCAACATGCAGACGACATCCCAGCTCTACATACTTAAATTATATGCTGTGAGAGAACTAATACAATGACTGTTTTCCCCTTCCCAATGGACCATAGTGAGCCTATTAAAACCACATTGCCTCTCTACAGTGTGTCCCTCATTAAAGGCCCATAACAGCATTAAACGAACAGGCCCTAAGACAATGGCAAAAACTCACAGAGCTGATGCAGCTTGATTATGATATCTAATACGACCTACTAAACACCATGACCAAGTACATCAACAGACAATAAAATGATTCATCAACACTGTCATACCCGACTCATTTCATTGAGCAGCTTGAGAAAAATCACTTGCCAATCTGGGTCATGCAGTATTAAAGGCCACGCACAATTGGTGTCGTGATCAGAGGAGTGACAGCCATACTTTCATGGGAATAATTAGTCACTCTAGTGTGTGTGGGTGCTCGCAGTGTGCCCCGCAAGGACATATGTGTGGAATGCCAGAGTTGTTTCACTGCAGTTTGTTGCCAGGTTGGCACAGTGCTTTTAATAGCATTAGCCTGTGAGACATAGAACACATGCTTCTCTTATTGTTGCCCAACAGGATAGTTGGCAACACAAATTACTGCAGTCAAAGTTAAGATGATAGAAGGAGCTAAAAACTGTCATTTATTTTATCACAATGCTTTTGTGGATCCATTAATTACCACATTTTAAATCTCTGCTCAATCTAAGTTTGTATAAAACTCAAAACATGATGTGTGAAACACAACATTATAAAAGTGGTCAAGATCATATTTTGTTATTGGTACCTGGTTATGTCATTAAACAGGGTACAAGATTAGCAAAATACAAACTCAATCACTGGTTTTGTTTGACACAGATGTGATATAAAGTATGTAATGTAATACAGTAAAAGTATACAATTGAAAAACGTCTGGTTATTCAGTAGAATATGCAACACACTTTATATGCAGAATATTATGTATTCATAGATAAATGCAGATCTAAAACCAGATGCAGACATTTAGATCAGTTTAAGTCTAAATGTCTTTTCAGTGCAAAAAAGACTCACAGACCTGCATGCACCCCTGGCAGATGTCAGAATAAAGGGGCTTACATTAAAGTTTTTATAAACTCATGAACATCTAGCATATCTTGCAACAAAAACTTTACCTCATCAATTAGTTCAATAATTGTAAAATGGAAAAAACTTGTAGCCCCTTTTGTTTTTATTAAAACAGTTTAGCTGTTGACTCGATTACAAATGTACATTCAATAGGTACTTTCTTTGAGTTTCAATAAAATCTGTCCACCTGTTCAGGAAATATATTGATAATCTGACAATTTACCACACATACAGACGCAGGCTGTTACATTATTGCCAGTTTTTGTTGTTTTAAGGCAATAACACAGTTTGAGATTTTACTTAAGTAAAAATTAAGAATGGTGAAAGAAAGGTTTCACACATTCCTTTTATTCTAGGAGAGCAAAACAATGTGTTTGCATCTTCACTTTGGACAATGGGGTTCTGCTGCTCACACATTTTTACTTTATTGGAATTGGAGATTTATCAAGTATTCAGTCAACTAATAAGTCAGGCCAAGTTTAGCTACTTATAAAAATGTAAATATCTGTAGGAGGCTTTATTTTCACCTGACACTCTGCACCCTCTGCAGTATGGTACCTGTCACTGAAGAAAGTTCATAAAAATATATTAGCAACTGTACACTTTGCTAATATTTACTGTAATGCAGAGATTCTTAACCCCTGAGCAACAACCCACATCTGGGCCACGATCACCACCTTGAGGGCCTCAAAATAAAAATGTTTAGTAACCATTGGCTACGTGGGCTGAAAATCACATTGATTTTAAATTGACTGAGTTGCACTTTCTTAACACTAGGAACAGTAGTGTGCCACTCTGATGTTTAGCAACTTTTTATACTACATAGAAGAAGAAGTTTAGAAGTTAATGGAAACATATTTCAAATAAAAAGTGGCTGGAAAATGAATAGTTTGGAGTAGATTGTTTTCTAAATGTTTTAGTTGGTTTTCATTTGGACCCTTCTAGGATCTCTTTGTGCTCCTGGTGCTTGTTAAAACATTTATGTGTTCCTCATTGTCACCAGCAAATATTAGCTGGTATGAGAAGAACCCAAATTCAGACTCGACTGATAAAGAGTAACATGAGAGGAAGATGATGAGTAAGAGGCTGGCATGGAAGGGAGGGCTTAAGAAGGATTCCAGGTGGGTAAGTATTGGTAGATGACTGGTTGTTTCTCACAGGTAGACAGAGAAGATCCACAACTGGTTCCAGAAGGTGAGTCAACAACTCCAGTGAGAAAGGAACCCAGAGGGCTTTTCTTGGAAGACTGAACAGGATTTTAACCTGAACACTGGTAAGTACAACAAAACACAAGAAAGTCAGTAAAAATAATCATGAGAGACTAACACACGGCTGACGTTTGGAGTACCGGAGGTGTCTGAATATTCCAGCGTCAGATGGATCTCAACAGGCAGCTGCAGGTGAGTCCATCCAAGTCTCCCTCCACATGCTTAACTCTGCACACATCAATTAGAGAAGAAACAACCACAACCTCCACATAATCATGTCTTATGATTTATTTGACAAGGTTTTTTTTTGCTTGTTAAACTTTAAGTGTATTTCATTTAGTTATAATGCAACTACAAACAAATTAAACCAATATTTAGATCAATCATCACTTTGTTCAGTACATAATGTCTGAATGAGCCTCGTTCCACTTTAGATTCAACAAGTTGGGCCTTAAGGTCAAAAAGGTTAAGAACCCCTGGTCTAATGTTCTGTACTAATGAGACATGTTTACAACCAGCACACTGTAAGCACTGGCCTATTTGTTGTGTCCCTGTCATTTTAATCCTAAATCATAAAATCTTTCTTTTATTACTAGACATTAAAGTGTCTATTAAGTAAAGAAAGATTTTAGGATTTATTAAATGTATAGACACGATGAACTTTATTGGCTCATTTTTATTTCTGTTTGAATATTCTAAATATTGTACATGGAATTTGAATTGTTGAAATAATACAAACAAACAAATCAACTGTCAGCTGTAATGACTTAGATAATCTTGCTTTGCCATTGGACATTAAAACCCCATTTAATCAAGCTGCAGGTGTGACACAGTGTGCTTCATATCTTCAGTACTTTGTAGATACTCAAATTAAGATGTGCTTAACTGAACACAGAAAAGAAAACTGTGAAGACTTCAAGCAGAAAATTAATTGAACATCCATCCTTTCATCAAAGTGTAAACTCTACTTTTATTTTCTAGCTTGATAGAAGTTTTCTTTCTCATGCTACCACTGGACATTCAAGCATTACAGTCCACTCACTCCCACACATTCTGACTGTTCACACAACAGTGCTTTAAACTCATGTATTTTTTCTGCTAATCATAGAAAACAGAAGAAAAAAGAGAAATAAAATTCTGCAAGATAAAACAAGTTATTGACAAAATGCAATTTAAAAAAATGTAATTGAAAATTCTAGCAACACCTTTTAAGATGCAATGTTGACTATTTTTTATTTGAGGATCTCAAACATGACAAGCAGCTGTAAAACTGCAAACACAATAATTTATGTTTAAACTCGGTGACTTTTTCTCATTAAAAATAAAAAAATGTACGGCTATAAAAAATAATTAAATTCAATTGTAAAATTTGGAAGTAATTTACCTTTTTTCCCTAGCATGTGGCTTAGAAAACATCTGAAGGAGTTTTTAGTTAACACCCTGAGGCATCTTGTTGAATGTGTCAGTTTGTGCTGAGGGGTTCTGATTGTAATTACTGTGTAAATAAACCGTTTATAAACGTTTGTTTTTTCTCTTCTTTATACTGTGGATATAAAAAGTACACACTTCTGTTAATAGGTCAGGCATTTGTGATGCTTTAAACACAAGGAAACACTGAAAAAACATTAAAATAATTCATGACCTGTTTTCTATATGTCAGGACTAAAGGTGTTGGGAAACCTTCTCTTGGGGAAAAAATCCTCCCAAAGACCTTGCAGAAATACAAAGATAAGCTTCCCATAAAAGGTTGAACTTTTCAGCTACAATTCCAAAAAGTATGTTCACTGTTCACCTGAAGAACGTTTCCAAATACCTGTTTAATTTAGAGAGCTGTAGAATAGGAGGAAATAAATCTGTGTAAATGACACTGAACCCAAGTACATATCCAAATTAAAAAAATATTGGCTATATCAGAAGAAAGTTAAAGTCTCCAAATGAAAGAGGAGGAAAGAGTGGGCAAATACAGTATTACCAAGTCAAGGTGGGACCTGCTGATAATTGATGATTTTTTCCACAACAAGACTGAAGGCTGTATTTAAATCAGGTTATTTTATAAAGTGTTGGTTTAATGGTGCTCACACTTATGCAGTCTGCTCATTGGGTCAAATTTATTCATTTATTTCTCATTTTAGTTTTACTGAACTTTACAGAATAGAAGGTGGAAAACATTATTCTATGATTTATCATGATCATGTATTTTACCAGCGGTGTGTAGACTTACATGTCTACTGTAATTTCAATTCAATGTAACTAAATTTGTCTCATAAACAACCAGTTATAATAATCTATAATATGTACTGAATTATTACTTTGAAACATTTACTTATTTACGTTGAATGAATAGAAGACATACATCTCCTCCTGAAACAATTATTCTGTTGCAGTTGTCTTTGCTGTGTGCATCTGTTATCCAGTAACTTCATGTACTACTGGGAAAGCAAAACCATCTGGGCATGCTAATGACCTAATTAGTCATAAAGTGAAAATCCCTAAAACAAATGAGATTTCAAAAGAAGTTTGTCAGAACAGAATGCAAGAGAAGTTGAATACTCCCAGCATGGAGGTAATGCTGAAATAAAGAGGGAAAATGGTTCTCATATCAGGATCTTCCCTGAGAAGAAAAAGACAATACATAAGATTCCAATTAGATAGTCTTTTTCTGCAGCTCAAAAAATATGCAGCCTCCTGTGCCTGTTCCCTGTTGGCCGTTCGCTCAATTCTATCTCCAGTGGCCCTAGGGTCAGAGAAATGACGGTGATAAAATGTCATGATGAGAAGAGAAAAATGTCATTCTTGTTAGTATTGAGACGTGACTTGAAATATAATTCTTGTTTGCACTGAACGCCCCTCCCCAGATCAACCAAACACACAATTCTCTGACCTATTTCAACATTTGATAAAACCCCTCTTTAACATGACTGCTTGCAAACACAGACACCAAGGTATATACCAGTAGTTAAAGTGAACACACATACACACCATCCAGAGATAAAATATCCACTTTCAGGCAGTTCAGTCAACAATGGTGACTGGTAAAGACCAAAGACTGAACCCACAACACAGAACAGACACTCTATAGCTGATTTGCTTTGAGACTGAGTGCTTGTAATGAGGAGAAATTAATTAGATAGTATTTTTATAACAAGCTCAGGGAAGCAAGCAGGATTGAAGCCTGATGAGGAAGAAGATGGAGTCTGGAAATTAGAGCCAGCAGAAAAAGCTAAACTCTGTGAACTAGGAGCTGAGTTGGCCAAATAGATAAAATAGAATATATATAGAACACTGGGGCTACATGCTTGTATCTTAGAGTAAGAGTAATAGTCACACAAATGTTTATTTTTGGTAATGATAACTTTGTTTAAAGGGGCAATATGTGTTTCTCAGGCATCTTTTTTTTTTTTACATTCTTAATTTCAGCTTCATGTAAATAAACCAGTAGGCTTAAATACCAAACATGAATGAAACTTATCAGTTTCCAATGTTTTCCAAAAAAATTGATTTAGATCATCTGGGGCTCATAAAGACACTAACAATTCTACAAGGTGTGTGTGCAAAATCAATCAAAATACATCTTGTGTTTTTTATATACTTAGCATGCATTGTTGAGTAAAACTAGATTTGTCCAGATTGTTAAATCAGCATTTTTGTTGTTAAATTAAACCTTCTATACATAAATATAATATTTATAACGTTTGCAGATGTTGTCATCCTGTAAGGTAAGAAGCAGAGTTTTAATGCAGACATTACGAAACTCTGTTAAATAAATGATCAATAGCTGCAGCAGCAAAGACTCACAAAGGGAAATCTGTATAAATATCTATATAATCCATTCAGTTATTTTGGACAGTTTAGTTTTGTATATTAGTAAAAAATACTGAGCATCGGTGCTTGCTCTTTTCGACGATAGACTATATACAAAAACTAAAAGAACCATTATGTTTGTGTATTTTTAAATAAAAATCCTCCCTAATGAATTACAGTAAACA
>JARVJO010000002.1:1541764-1565249 GCA_031762555.1 Cynodonichthys magdalenae
GCTCTGCCCAGGAGTTAACATTAGGCTTCAATGGTAAAGATTTCTGCTCCCTGGCGTGAACCGGAAGTGACTAAACATGACATTGATCATGAATAAAATGAAAGTTTATTCATTAATAACTGTCAAAAATTTATCTTACACATCTAAAATGAATATATTATTATATTATTATTTTATTATTATTTTATTTTATTTTTTATATTTTTTGTGTTCTAAAAATAGCGGTGGGGCGGCACCCTAGCGCCCTCTATTGGCCAGCCGCCACTGTTTAATTGTGAATATTCATTACTTTTAGGTATAGTTGTTTTGGGTCAAGACTGTGTTTAAAGGTTAATATTAATAACAGTGTGTCTCTGCATGAAGCTGTCAAGTTACAGAGAAAAGAAACTCGTGTTTTCAGTTAGACAATTGTTTTTCTAGTACCAACTGTGGAACCTGGAAACTTACATTTTTCCCACTAAACCTCAAACACAAACATACAGTAAGAACTCATTTTATGATCAAACATTCATAATCATTCAGACTACCCACCTGGAGACTGTGAACTTAGCTTCTGTTGTCCTCCCACAGATTCTTCTTTCCCCAGCCACCTACTACATTTAATAAATCCTCTGTCGTCAATTCATCTACCTCCATGTCCTCTATAACTGCATTAATATCCCCTATTTGTTTTTCTCTTTGTCTATTTCCTTGCCGCTACATTTTTAACATTCTTCTACCAATACAAATCTACAGTCCCTCCTCTGGACATGTCCAAACTATCTGGCCTCTCGCTCCGTTTAACCTGTGGTGTACCTCTGATGAGCTCATTCCTAATCTTAATCATTCCATTCTTGTCACTTTCAAGAACAACTTCAACATCTTCAACTGTGAAACTTCCAGTTCTGTCTCCTTTTTTTGTCATTTCTACTATGTCCAAACCATAGCTGGTCTCACTACTCTCTTTTAAACTTTTCCTTTGACATTTACTGCCACACTTTTGTCACAAATCCCAACTGAAACTTTTCTCCTTCCACTCCATCTTCCCGGCACTGTCTTCTTCACCTCTTTGCTGGTTTCTTGAACAGTCGGCCAGAAGTACTTGATATCCTGCACTTTTGTGGCCTATGTTTCTTGTAACCTTACTGTTCCACCTGCCCCCTCTCATTCACACACATACTCTATCTTGAATCTGAAAACCAGTTGCAAAATTTAGTACTTCCTAATTTTTAAAAAATCTTTTTACAATTTTGCGTATCTGTTGAGTGGTAAAATATATTTAATTTATGAGTGTTTAACTGAAAATGATTTTCCAAAGAGGACAACCTTGACTTTTTAAGTTTCTGTGTTTCCTTTCTCCTTCCCCTTAATGGTTTGCTCTGTTCTGACTTTGCTCCTGGCTGCCTTTATCTGACAGAAAATTATAAGATTTAATGGCTCACGTTATGCTTTAGCTTACCTTTATACTTGTGGGCTAAATATGGGTTTAGTTGGCTACAAGTCATTGTAAAGACGGCTCATTTTAATTCTGCAGTTGAAGTACTATGTAACAATCCTCTTTTTTTCATTTATCAAAAGCAACAGCTCTGTGCTCCATCTTCTGAATTGTATCCCTTTAGTGAGAAACTGTGGTATCACCGAGGATTTAATACAAGCAAAAAGTCTTCCAGTTATGCAATGTCTGAAAGTCATAAAAAGGGGAGGAAAAAAAAGTATTAGTGCTCTGTATTTTATAAGACAACTGAAGCATATCTGGGACTTTTCTGAGAGAAGCAGGATTTTCTCACCCTCGTCTTTCTCGTTGCGACTCCTTTTTGAATATCTGAAAGCTGCGTAAAGCTGAGAGATTCTGTCTCACTGAATGAGAGAGGAATCTTCTGTGGGCTCCTGCCGTGAGACTATTGAAAAAGTCAAAACAGTTTAGATTTGTAATATCTCTAGAGCTGTGTAGTGCCTTCCCATTGTTGTATTGTTCATCCTGAAGGCTTTGCAAAAAGAAAGCCATTTTTGAGTCATTCAACCGGTTTCTGACATTTACCCTATTTTACTCTGTAGGATAAGTGTCTCAGAGAACAGCTGGTTTGATCACAAGCCCCTTTTTATGTTGTTAAGTCTGCCTGAACATTCCTCTTTTGAAATTTTAAGATATCAAACATCTTCCAAAGTTACCCTGCTCCTTAGTTATTAACACTGTAGAAAAGCTGTGCCTCAGGAAATTGCCACGAAATAATAAAAAAACACTATTAAACCATAATGCTGCCTGTTATAATATGCTATTTTAAATATGTTCATCCTTTTAAAAATAGCTCGAAGTTATACTATTTATGTACAACTTTATTATACAAATTGTAGTATGTTTATGTATTTTGCCTATTTTAATTATTGAATCCTGGGATAATGCATTTTGGGAATTATTTATTACAAGAAGACAACTCAGTGATTCTTTTTAAAGATTGATCAGATAAAACAACATTCATAGGCTGTAGATAATTTACTTAAAGCAAGCCAATCCAAAGAAAAAAAATGGAAACAAAGAAGATTTATGTCATGATTCATGCCTGCTCACAGTCACTCAGTCTTTGCCACGCCCTTTTCCTGTTTCTATCATAACTATGCTGCTTCCACTCACCTGTTCCACTCTATTTAAGAACCATCTTGACACAGATCCAGTGTCAGATTGTCAAAAGGCTTTGCATACAGCCTTTCTCTCCTTGCCCCGAAACGATTCCCAAATCTCAACCTTGTTTTGGTTACCTGGACCTCTGCCTCTTGCCTCACCCCTGTCAGCCTCATCTACCTCGGACTCCCAAATTTCAACCTCGTTTTTGCCTTCTGGATTTGGATTGCCTTTTCTATCCTCTTCTACATAACTTGTGCCTGTTTTACGGATCACATTATCAGTCTGCCTTCCCCTGCTCTCTCGAGTTGGAGCGCTTCTGCCCTCAGTCTAACCTCCGCTGACATCATCATCAACCGACGGCTCAGGACCTCGGACAACCCCATAAGCCCAACCGTCTACAACTTGAGGTTAGTGACTTATTTCAGAAACTTATTGTTTCTCTCTGACCTCGTTACTACAGTGACCCTCTTGTTTTGCAGAGATTCTCCTCGAGGGTTCCAGTATCCAACAGTCTGATCTCTAAAATAAATGCTTTAAATCTGCTCCTGTGTCTGGGTGAACATCCAAATTCTGTCTGATTCTTGTCATTATAGAATAAAAATAAAGTTGAACATTCTCTTCAATAGACTTCAGGTTCTCTGTGTAGCAGTTACATTACAAAGGATGAGAGAAGAATTGGCAGAGATGACAGGCTCTTGGGTTTATGTAGAACTTAACTTACATTAACAATAATTGTGGGTTTTTAACGATTGCTGTTTTACCTGGATCAAGGAGTTAAAATTTTATCCTAAAACACTCATATTAAACCCATAAACTTAGACAATTTTCTAGTTTGCACAGTACACTGGTCAACCATTTCTACAAGGTGATGTCAGAGACAAATGAGGCAATGTGGGAAAAACAAGCAGTTTTATTATAGAAGGTATTGTCTCTGTGAGAATCATGTAATGATTCCTGCCTGCCTGCTCCTTCTCAGCTCTCCTCTAACCACACCTTCCCCCCTCCCTCTCTGTTTCAATCAACTGAATGCACTCACCTGTGTTACTCAGTATATAAGCCCACTCCTGTTCTCTGCTCTCTGCCAGATTATTGAACATTTTTTGCTTAGTAGATGTCTAGCATTCTCTCAAGCCTTGTGCTGTCTTCCTGGTTCTTGACCCCTTTTTGCTCTCTGGATTTTTGCCTCTTGCCCTGCCCACGTCTGCCTTGAATCCTGCCTCTGCCTTACGGACCTTGAACTCTCTTTTGGACTTTGCATTCAGCTCTTCCTTTGGATGTGGTTCCTCTCGTCTGCTCTGTTGTGCATGACTCAACTGTTTTAAGGATTCAGCCTCAGCCTTGCACTCCTTTTCCTAAACAATATCTCAGCTGATGTCATCTTTAGTGGAAGTCTACGAGGGCATGTTAGGCGCTCGTTCAGGAGAACAAACCCTTCTCTCCACCCAAAAGTTAGTTGGCCTTTATTTAAAGTTCCTGTTGATTTTGTGGTTCTTTACTCTTCGATCCATTTGCCTTTCAGTGTGTCCAGCTGTCTCTACCTGGAGTTCTTTCCTTCTCACCCCATCTGCACATTTAATAAAACTGTTAAACTGCGTTCTGTTTGGCTAAATTTTCAAATCCACTTCCTGGTTCATTACAAATCATGTTTGCTTTTCTTTGCAGTGTGTAAAGGAATGACACTGGATGTGGTCTTTACTTTTTATAACTTTGGAAAAAAAAGTTTTTCATTAAAACCTATTTGTGGTGGTGTTTTAAATTTCAGATTTTACTGCTATGGGTTCAAAAGTACTCTGAGTACTTTTAAAGTCAGATTTGTGTTTGCACCTTTTGTCCACATGACAACGGAGTTTTCTATCCCTAAAGGCTGCAGCATGCTGCACCCAAACTCCTAAAATTGGTTACAGTTTCATGATAATTGCATCATGAAACACCATGTCGCAACCTGCGGGTCAAACTTTTTACCCCCTCCACATAAAAACTTTATTGTGTGATAGGCCAGAAGTTCATGGGAGTGTTAGTGCTGAAAGTGCTTAGACGCTGCATTTTGCTTCAACCTAAAACAAAAAATTACTCTCTTCCAGAAGATAATTGTATCAAGAAGCAGCGCTTTATAGACTTAAAAGGCCAAAACCTCATGAACGGAGATAAAACGGACTGATAAAAACTTTAGAGCTTAATCTGGGACCAGTTTGTGGATAAACGTTGGGTGACGAGTCTGACTTTTTTTTTTTTTCCCCTGCAACGTAGACTCCAGCAGGAAGAAATCCCATGCAGTGACGTATACTGCAGTGGGAGGGGTTACCCAGGAGCACGGCACGGTGGGTCTCAGGAGCTGTGTGTGAAAACCAACGCTGAACAGCCATGTGACCACATCGTCCGGTCGGCTGCCAAGTGACCAAACTGCAGGCTTAACAGTCAGTGTGTGAGAAGTGGGGTACATCACAGGGCCACACAGACTAACAAGACAAACATTCTCACTCTGACTCACGCACACCAATCAACAATTTAAAGTAACCAATTAACCCAACCCACATGTTTTAGGTCCGTGGGAAGAAACCAGAGAAAATAAACATGTGAATGGGGAGGACAACACAACAGCTCAAAGGTTGCATTTGTTTTTTGTAACGTTCTTATATTAAAGCCATATGTTGGTCTTAATAATGAATCTTTATTTAAAATTTTGTTCCAAAAATTAATTTTCTGCACCTCCTGTTCTGTTCAAGGTCATTCTCCAGTGGTCATTGGGTGAGAGGCAACATGTATCTTTAGGACTTCTTCACAGGGTCAACTCTGAGGCACATCAGATGTATGTACAATGTACCAACACCTAAAGTCAGTTTATCATCAGAAACCTCAACAACCCACATGGGGAGAACATAAATAATGCTTTCAAAATTGTTAGACATAAGCAAAACAATGTGCTTTTGTTTCAAAAGTTGATGCTTTGAACATTTATTGCCAGTAAACAAAACTTCAGTATAGGTTTCAATGGTGTTAACATTAGAAAAAGAACTGAAGAACATGATGTATCATCTGTGTTGAACTTAATGCTTTTTTATTTATTTTTTTTTTTTTTTTTTTTTTTTATATATATATATATATATATATATATATATATATATATATATATATGAAAAGTAAAACGAAAAAGGTTATCTAATACAAATACTTGGGACTCAGTTAGGCCTCCACTTGGGAACATTTGTTAGTGAACATCCAGGTCAGTCAATAACTAGCTAATCAATCAGCTGCTTAAGAGACTAAACTAATTATGTTGAGACAACGGAAAGCAGCTTTAGGGAAAAGCCATAAGATAAGAAGTTTAGCTGAGTAAAGGGTGTAATGCCTAGTGTGTTTTCATGCTTTCAGTCTAGTTCTGATGTTGTTTTGAAATATTTAAAAATGATAGCAGTTAGTTAATAGGTCAAAGGACAAAATGGCTTTGTGGCATCATATGTTAAACAAAAAATGACACCTTTGTAAAGGTACGTTCTGAATCTTGTGTTCTGCTGAACAAATATGAATGACTTATTGGATGATACAATAAGATTAACTTTTACTATTATTGAGAGAAAATGATGGGAGGCCCTGTGGGGGAAAAAACTACCCAAGTAGACAAAAACACAATATCAGAAGGCAGATGGAGAAAATAATGAAAAATGGAACCCATACTCACCCGCAGATATCTTGGAACAATGCTGACAAATGGGAGCAGCAGGCTGGCTTTGCTGTTTTCATCAAATCGCATCGTCTATCTCGCAACAGCACCTGTCTCAGCTCCCCCATCAAATCTCAGCAGCCCGCTGTCCTTGAGGCAAGTAGGCAGGAGCCAAATTATTTTCAGACTGGTTACTTCAAGGTGAAATAGCAACTGAGGTCTCAATTATTTCACAGTGGCATATTCAGGACATGAGCTGGAGAATTGGAAATAGAACAGCTTTATCGAAGGGAATGGCCCCTTACCTCCTCACCTATTTAACTTGGTAATAATTGCCCAGATCACCTTGGTAATACATTTGCCTTCAAACAATATGCTGTCCTATAAAGTGAGTGTGATCTGTTCAGAAGAGGCATTTGCCAGCAGTGAGTTCATTTTAGCAGAGTCCCAAAAAGATGGTTTAAATGACAGACAGTTGTTTTGGCTGTGACCCCCCATCCCATCCTCCTCCTCCTTTTTTTAATTGGAAGCTCATGACTTTTTCATGGGGTTGTTAAATAAATCAGAAGGCTAGACTAAGTCACCTGCAGAGATGTGAGTTGTGGCATATGGTCCAGGCCAAAATGGGTCTCAACAGATCGCCTTCTTGGATGCTGTCCTGGTCCAAGCTGGAAAGTCTGAAGTCATGCCAAAACAGTAAAACAATAGCAAAACCATCGGATATGACTAATAGGAGCAGCTGGGGATCAACTGTTTTATTTATTTCCTTCTCCGGTTTCTTTTTTATAGCAGCAGGGTTCTGGGAGGTGCTTATTGACTATGCAGAATGCTCTACATCAAAGCACCAGCTAAATCTCCTCATGGGAGAAACACGCTAGAAATAAACCCCTGAACCCAGAAGCATTCCAGACCTAACCACTTACAACATATGAAATAAATATGAGTACCCTGAAAATTATGTTTTAAATAAAAATAGACAACACAGCACTGCATGTGATTAGTAATTACCATGAGAGAGTGTGTGGAGTGGTGATGCAATATGTAAATATACATTTCTTTACAGGAAGTAAAACAGGAAGCATTTTTCATCCATCTGTTTTTTTTACTTGCTCAATCGTGTTGAGGGTCACGAGGAGCTTGTGCTCCCATCTCCCTTGTGTGAACATTGTTAGCTGAAGCACTGACACAGAGGAGGACAGAAATAAAATATAAAACGGCACAAACTGATTCTCTAGCTGTTCTTCCTGCTTATTACAGCTAGCACTGCACAGCTAGCCACCACAGAAAGTTTAAGAAACTAACAGTTAAAATTTTCACATTTTGTTTATGATTTGTGGCAGAGAAATGGGTATTTAGATAGAAAATTATTGTAGTGAGTGTTCTGTAGTTACAAAGTTATGCTGCTATGGAGTTTTTTAATCACTGCTAATCATTCTTGTCAATGATCAAGTTCCTAAAGAATGATTCTGTCAGCATTTGGAGCGAGGCTCATTGCTGCAGCTGCAACACCTGCCTGTGACTGGGCTGGGCTGATTGGGACCACTACATAAGGCTGAAAGCCAAACCACTATCCCTTGTCGGACTGTTATGGTCACTCGATTACTACAAGTGTCCTGCCTCTGGCTTTCAAGTTCCAATCCTGGAATTCCCTTTGGATGAGCCTCTTGTGAACTGCATCCTAAACAAAGTAAGGTGAAGTCAGCTCAGCCTCTCTGCTCACCTCTTCAGTCCTCCGGTCTGCTTTAGTACCTGTCAGATCTATCTCACCTGGACTGCTAGGATCTAGTTTCAACAAAAAATATTATAAAGAAAAGAAGAAAGAAGACTTCCAATCATCAATAGAGCCACTTTATGTTGAATTGAATTCACATCTGACATTCCACTTTTCTACAAAATAAGAGTTTTTACAAACCTGAGTTTCCTGTAGGGTTTGGCTTCAGCTTTTCTAAACCCTGATGTTAATAATGATCATTAGGACAGTTGTGTGTTGGGGATAAAAATGTTCATCTACTCACATTACATAACTGTTAGGTCCAGCTGATCTGAAGCACTTTAATGAGCAGAACGTTACTTTAATACATTTAGACCAGAGAAGCTAAGTTTGTTTCATGCTTTATCTTAGATTTTCACATTGTGAGAAGTTACTTATTATTGCTTTTTGTTTTGAATTAAGTCAAATTCTTTTTTTTCACATTTTTAGTAGAACTTTTAGGAAAAACATTTAACATCTTATACATTTCTTTATCTTAGGGTCTATGGGTTACTTTTTGCAATTCAAATTGGATGAAGATGACAGTAAAGTTTGACTTTTTTAGGGTGGGAGAATATCATATGTTACAAAAAAATATATACACACAGCTCTGTAAAAACTAGAGACCACTGCATAATTTCCCTGTATTTGATTGGAAGCATTCCACTAAATATTAGTTTCTGAACTCTTCCTGAGTTAAAACATTGATATTGTTGTTTCTAAATATAAACTTGTTTTCTGTGCATTATTTGAGGTCTCAAAGTTCTGCGTCTTTGTCGTCATTTTGCCCATTTCTGATTTTCGAAATACTAGATTTTTACTTGGAATTTTGGAAGTTTTCAGTAGTTCATGAAATAAAATAACTATGTTCATTATATATATATGATTAAAGAAACACTAGTATTTGCCATTAGTTTCTCCTTCTTGTTATATTGAACCCATACTAAACTGTGACCCTCATCCAAGGTACGTACACATCTGAAACTTAAGCATGTTACACCACTATAATTCCTATTAAATTCAGAAATCATTACTAACAAAAATTATGTACATAATGTGTCCTTCCTGCTAAGGCTGTTAAAATATTTCAAAATGAGTTATTTTCAATCCAAGTTGATTAAAGATGTGACAAGCATCTTCATCAATCAAAAAGAGAAAATGAACCATGATTAGCCCGGCTTGTTTGGTAAACTACTTAACATTTTCATCAAGTTAGTCCTGTTTGTGAAACAATATTTTAAAAAGAGATTTGGCCTCCTGAATTCAGCACAATACAGCTCAGCCCAATGCAAAACTCAGCTTTGATTAGGATTTTTATTGAGACAAGGCTTTGATTTTGTAGCTTGTTCTTTTTACACAGACAAGCTGAAAGAAACGTTTGAAACACTGAATAGTCACTGTTGGGAATTAATCAGTATCTGTCATGACAGGTGTCTTACAGATGTGTGAAAGAACTACAAAACAACTGTTATGTTCTATATTTTGTGTTTGTCTGTCTTGTATCCAAACAATAATTTAAATTGTCAAAATGCCTGTAATTCGTTTTTGAGAATAGCTTATAGCACACTTTTGCAGAGAAATCTGTACAGTGAATGTAATCAGAGCCGCTTGACAGTCAGCCAAAGAACATCTGACATGTTTTAGTCTAATAACGTTATTCTCCACTCTTTCCTTTTTCTCCTCCAGTGATCAGAGATCATCTAAAACTGGAACTTTCAAAAGTAAGGTACTTAAAATATGAAATGCACTGCTCTCTGGAAATATATATATATATATATATAATATATATATATATATGCAGTTAAGTATTAACAACAAATTGCAAAGATTTTTTTTAGCAGTGCCTGAATTTTGATCCACATTCTGCTAAGCAGGCAGTAATTTTGGAAGCTATGCCTACAGGAAAGTAAACGAAAACTTCAAAGGGACAAAAATTATGTTCTGTGACCTTCTCAGAAATTACAGCTTTCAGAATAACTCATAATTATTATAATGTATTTTGGGAAAATTGTTGTTTGAGGCTATATCCCATTTTGGCTTAATGATGTGTGAAAATTACTATCTGCAGCAAATGAAGTTTTACAAGACTGAAGCAATAAACTCTGCAACAGTTCAAGTTAAGCATGACGGGTTTTATCCTTCTGAGTTACATTTGTCCCACCACGTAACAGCTTTTGATGTTAATAAAATGTTTAATATTCTAAACAATCTAATTAAGCTTACATATACAATTTTCATACATTGTAAAACACTTAATATGTTCAATCACTTAAGTACTACTTAAGCCTGGAACATACTCGTTCAGCTGCCAACCGGTTGACGCCCAGTCACGTGGTTGTTGTTTTCGCACACACCTTTCAGAGCCCCGGAGACTTTGTCGAGCTCCTGGGGAACCTCTCCTACTGCAGCATACGTCACCGCTGGAGTCTGATGCAGAAAAAAAAGTCAGACTCGTCACCTGACGTTATTTATCCACAGTCTGTCTCGGTTAAAGCTCCACAGTTTTTATTAGTCAGATTGCAAAACGTCTGTTTTATCTCCGTTCATGAGTTTTTTACTGTTACTCTCTTTATAAATGTCTGCTTCCTGGTACAACAGTTGGCTCTGGAAGAGAGTCGTTTTTGTATTATTTTTTTAAACTGAGTGGTTGAAGTGAAGTTAATGCAGCGCAGTGTCCGAGCACTTTCAGAACAAACAAACATGTCCAAGAACTTCAGACCAATCACACATTACAGTTGTAGTAGGGTAAAAAGTTCTGCCGGCAGGTTGTGCCAAAAGGGGCGGCCGAGTCGATGCTGCAAACACGAGTGACGTAAAGTTCATCATGAAACCGCAACAACTCGTGTCGGCAGTGCGGAGGGAGTATGTTTCAGGCTTTAGTCTTCTGTTGTTTTCTTTCTTTCTGCTTTTTTGTTTTTAATGTAGCTACTCTTTATTGACCCACTAAACAATTAGCTTACAAAAACGGGGCCTTACTGTGGTTTCACTTTACACACAACATCACAGATGGTTTAATCATTCAGATGCTGCTTGATGAATACTGTACAATATTTCTAATCTATTTCTAGTAGAAATGAATAACAATGAAGTCATCTGAATATTTTTGCAATGCATTAAATTAAATGTTTTATGATTTTGTACTTATTTGGTTAAACCTGTTGTGTGCAAGAACACATAACCAAAAAACAAGTTAAGACCAAGACCAGTGTATCAAAACTGACTTTTAGGGCTTGGAGCAAATCAAGACCAAGACCAAGGGAGGGCAAGACCCAAGACCAAGACTGAAAAAAGGGGAAACTAGTGTCCTAAAACAAACAGTATACTGTGCACATGTATCTAACATAACACTATGTATAGCAAATATTGACTAACATCTTTGTGTAAAAGTCAGGTAAAGGATTTTGGTACAGAGGCAGATTGCTAACGTTAGCTAGCTAGCTTTGCTAACATCACTTACACATACCTTACCTTTCTTTGTGCTTCTTTTTTAAGTGACAATAAAGTTCGACATCATCTCTGAAACTGAATTTTTCTGGATGTTGTTTTACAAATATATTCTTTATGATTTATTACTGAATATTTTGCAGATATCTAGGGTTGCCTGATGTCCCATATTTTCAGCCAAATTGAAGTGTTCTTTATGGGACGTTCTTTTCCTGAGTGGAGCCTGCAATCAGAGCCATCATGTTATGGCAGGCAGGTAGGAAAGAATTTGTACAGCACCCCAAGTTGGAAGGGGACCCCGTGGTATGGAACTGAAGTAGCCTCAAAAAAACAAGTATATGAAACACTGAGGGCATTAAAATAACTGTCGTACTAGCGCTCCCCACTTAAGGGGCCCCGTGACTGCTGACAGCAACAGCAGCTTATTTAGCCTGTTTACTAAGCTTTAGCACAAACTACTTGTTAGCATGTCGGCTCTGAAGTTGTTGTGCAGTCAGAGCAAGTTAAATAATTATCTGACTTACTTGTTTAGCTCAGTGCTTATATTTAAACCTGCCTCTGGTTGGCTGCTCAGGTGCAGTGTGTATTTATGGATCAGTCGCAACATGCTTCAAATAAAATATTGATCCAGTAACTTTAATATCGATACGGTCAGAGACAGACAAAACTATATGGCCTATGGAACAGTGGTTAGGTCAAATGTGCCATTAAAAAGCTTGACAATATATTTGTGGTAGCTTTTAGATTGATAATATTCAGGAATCATTATTTATAATTTCATTTTTTTGTAAAATATGGTCAGCCACTACACTAATAGTAGTCTGTAGCTTATATTAAAATCAAAACCAAAATCAGATTTTCTTCTGTCAGTCTGAACGTGACAAATCTGATTTTGTCAAATCTGACCCTGGTCTTTTCAGTATGTTATACTAAAACAGATACATAGCTGATGTTTTTCAAAGTGACCTCACTCAGGACACAACTAAGACAGCTGAACCTGGGAATCAAACCAGCAACCTACCGGTTCCAGGATGACTCCCCTAACCACTGATAACATGGATGAAATAAGAAATATGAAACGTATAAAATGCATAAAAACATGTAGCGTTTATATTATTGTAATACAGTCTTGACCTACATTTTTAAAATAATTATTTTCTGAAGTGGTAAAAGCTTAGAATAGTTTGATAATCACATTATGCAGTTTATGTTTATACTTATATTTATTTATCCCTCTGTTTACTAAGGCCATATACAAATGATAAGTTGTAAAGAAAAAAAATGTGTTTAAATTCTTTTTATTCCATCGTGTTACATGGAAATAACAAACAAGAATACATTGTGTTTTGGTGGATGTAACTCAGATGTTGGGGAAATAAGAATTATTATGTGATGACATCTTAATTGATGCATTACATTACTAAGCCACGCCCCTGACAGAGCTGTTCTGTATTTTGGAGGGGTAGAGTTGGCAACACTATATCCCACTCCCAAACAACCACTCCTCTCTTTCTTGGAGTGCTGCATGCGAGTGAAAGGAGTGGGGATGGGGGACAGCGGTAACAAAAACACAATTAGCAAAGAGTCATGCTTGGATATGAATCAGAACATTTTACATCCAATGAAAGCAAAGATGTTATTTAAATTAGACAATATTCTGGCAATTTAGTGATATTTCCACAGTTGTGGTCTTGAAATAAAATTTTGAGTTCTCAGTGTTCAAGAGAAGACCAAGTACAAATGTGGGAGTCTGTGACGAGACCATCAAATAGTGGTCTTAAGACCAGTCTCAAGATCAAGACTAGCCTTGAGTACTAAAGCCCTGCAAAAACAGATCAATCAGAAATGCATAATTTGACTATAAATGACTAAATATATGAATTAACAAACTGGGTATAGCTAAAGCTGTTAGAATTTTAACACTCTAAGTATAAAGCAGCACAAGAGTAAAGAGCTTGAATTGGGTTGTTTGGTCAGTTGGGCAATAAATGACCTGTCATTTAGATTTTTGCACATAAACATACATTTCAACAGAACGTTATATTTCAGGCTTCTGCAGGTTCTGTTGTTTAACAGAAGTGCTAACAAGCTGCTTTCAGTTTTTGATTCTATTTTGCCTTGTTTAGTTGAGGAAAGGCAACTTCCCAATATGGAGTCATTAACTTATTGATGACCAAGATTTATTAGTGCAAATCTTATATCTGAGGAAATGAAACGGCTGTTTCTATTACTCACTGGGGCTCTCATGTCTCAAGAATAGCTGCTCCTTTATCTTCTTATTTGAAGACAATGTTTGATACAGCTTGAAAAGGAAAACTCTCTACAGAGTCCTAATCATGGCAGCAGGGAGGTGGAAAAAAAGAAATGGAACCGAGATCCAAACGCAAGGTAGAAATATACAGTTTTACATGAGGCTGGATGATCCTGGAAGTAATGTTTTAAAATCTTTCATGGCAACTAAACTGAAACCAGAATAAAATTCTTCTTCAAGAGCTACAATTTTCACTAATTACCAAGATGGTCTGTGTAAAACCACCAATTGTGGAGGCTAAATTGATAATATTCCCTATACATATCATAAAACCTGTGATCCGAATCTAATGGCGGCTAATTAATGTTAAGAGGCAAGGAAAGTGAGCAAGTGAACTGCAATTTTCCCTGTAAACAAGTAATTAGAGCTAAAACATACAATGGCAAATTACCTTGCGGTCTGCATTTAATGAGGTATTCAATCATAAAATCAAAATAACTGTAACGTTTCCAGAGGTCACTGACACTCAGCAGCTGCACCTTAGCTTAGCTTGTGCATGGTTAGCACATCTTGACGGAACATCATGCTTTGTTTAAAAACATGGAGAGTGTGTGATGTGTGAGTTACTCCTGTAAACTAATCTGTCATTTCTGGCTGTCAAATTTTCACTTGAAGGGTTTTTATCATCAAGAAAAATGACTGCATGTTTAAAAAGGTCCATAGATTGTTTATTACAACATACCATATTCTCAACAATTCAACATCAACAAAACTGTGTTAATTAAAAAAAAATCTGCATATTACCGTTATTGCACAGAACAATTTGAATGTATTTTCCATAGATTTCTTTTTTAGTATATTTTTTTTTGTAAAAAGTTGGCTTGAACTATACATAGTTAGTGTAATCCAGGGTGAAAATTAAAATGTAGGAATAACAGAAATCAAAAAACAGTATCCCCAGATAACTCAGGACCAGGAAAAGGCTAGATACAGTAGCCACACTTTGAACAAAGAGCATTCATAATCAGCAAGAGGGAGAACTGTGAGCCACATCCAGTGTTTGTTTGTTTTTTTCTCTTTTATGCAAAACGGATTACACCAAAGCTGCTTCAGATTGCTCCATGGGTGAAACCATCTGTGTCAGTCCACCCATCTGCATATTTTGTCCATACTTCCAGTCATACTGTGACATCATTTGTAATGTCATCCATCATAAATAACTTTATCCTCAGACGTGTCTGCAAAGCCCAACTGTCCATAGTGTGCAGTTAAAAAGACAAGACTGTAACCCTTTGATTTTTTTTATGCAGGACCAATTTGGAGCGTAATATGCAGAAATTCTTCCCACCCACCTTCTTACAAACAACGCACATCTCTGGGGAGAAGCAAACCTGTAAAAGATCCAGGAAGGTAACATTTCCATGGCTTTTATGGGAGAAGGAGGGTACCATCATGGACAAAGCATCAACTATAGAAACGAATTCATAAATGAAATTAAAGCAAAACCAAAAAGTTTGGAGGTAACCAACAATGATAGAATATGTCATAGCTTGAGGAGCACACTGTATCCATAATTAGAGCACCGTCATTTTGATTCTTTGCCATTGTGTTAAGCATAAAAATAATACCACCATGTAATTGTAGTTGAATTTTTTTAAAGATGTAATCACATAAGGTGCTAACCTGGTGTGATCTTTTTTTTTTTTTCAATTTGTATTAAGCAAACCAAAGCTACAACCTAATGACAATTAAGATCTCACATAAAATGCTTTTTTTTTACTGTTTTTGCTCAAGCCAGATTTATTTGAAATTTAGATTACCCTCATAATTAACCGGTCAACCAGAACAGCACCAAAAGATCCAAAAACCTTCTATTTAGTTTGACTCTTTGTTCCTAACTATTTCATTTTGTAACGTTATATATTTCATGTGTTTGACACAGAAGACTCTTGCAATACTGGATGAAGACCACTTTTAACATATTGCTAAAAAAAAAAAAACGGGCATATTTATGCTACTTTTCATTCGAAAATTGTTTTAAATATTGCCTTAAAATGTAATAAATCAAACAACTGGAATTTTCATGTGCAACACAAAGAGTTCATATTAGTAGTAAGAAATGGTTTTTGGTATCACCCAGTTTAATTTCCAAATGCATATTTTTTTGTCAGAATCATTTTGGTTTTCAACAGTTTATTCTGTTTTACTCATTTTTCATTGTATCTTTTAGGTTACTAGATAGAAGCTATCAAATCAAAAGTCTGTTTTATGTCTGCGGTTTGACATTTGTAAAAATTGTTAACTTGACCTAATTGCTTTTACATATTTCCCAAACTTTTGTGGAACATACTTTCAAGTAAATATTCTACACAGTTGTGAAACAAGTACATTTCAGACATATAGGAAAATGTGACTGTAAAAAGCTGAAGCAAAAAGACTATTGTTACATTGTAATAACATTTCTAACAAAACTGTAATGTATTATAGATTAACAAAAAATATAACCCTTTTTAGCATGTCTGGATGTGCTCATCAACCCATTAAAAAAGAAGAACAACAAAAAAAACAATAAATGAAAATCAAACAGACAACAACAATTATCCAAATGTAATCTGCCGCTCATATTTTGGCTGTTCGAAATGTTTTATTTTTCTTCTTTTTAAACATTTTTTCCATTAGATATCCTTAGGAATATGATCTTTTTGTAACAAATTTGACTTTCAACGACTGCCCCACAGGCTTGTAGAAATGACCATGGTACTTGGTGTGGTTATATTATCTCCCACAAAAAGTCAGTAACTGGCCTCTTGTCAAGTCCACCAGTTAAGAAAGACAAAAAAAATCCCAAAACATTACTCTATGTTACCACACCATAATCCACAGGTTTGCAAGAGAGAAAAGAAAATGTCTTCTTTTCTTATTTGTCTTAAATTTCAGTTCCTCGTTTAAATCATTTTCATGTTAAACTTGCGAGGAGCATCCACTGTGGTGCTGCTCATGCCAGCGTCTGACTTCCGTGGCACATACTCAATCTCAATGTTGTGTTTAGTGTTGCCTTTGCCTCTGCTCCACAGGAACAGCAGTACCAGGCAAAATAGCACAACACCAAGAAAAGAGATGAAACCCATTGTGGTCGCGATAATCAGTGTCTTTATGTCAAATGGAAAAGGAACATTGGCTTTTGTACCATTAGCACCAGTCTCTGTTGGCTGGTTGGATATGAAAGCAAAAGTCTTGTTAGGTTGGTGAGGCCAGTCAGGTGAGTAGCTATGAATGTGAAGGTGGGCAAGAGAGGTGTCATTTCCGCCTGCATTACTGGCTATACACACATAAGTACCATTATCCTGAATCTGGGCATAGCGTACCTCAAGGGTACCATCTGGCAACACAGAGAGCCTTCCAATAGTCTTGGTAGTGATGAACTTTTTTTGTGGAGAAAGCCACATAATTGCAGGAGCAGGATCGCCATCTGCTTGGCAAGCAAAATGAACAATGGCTCCTTCATCAACAAATTTCTGCTGGGGCCTTCGATCCCTAATTCTGGACTTGCGACAAGTGAAGTAGTTTGGCTGCAGAACATCTGGGAAGTCTTTGAACTCCTTTCCTTGAACAAACTCGGGAGAGGCACAGGTGGGCTGCTGTTTGTTGAAGTTCAATCTCCAGCGCCGTCGAAAAACCCACAAGAGTCGGCAGTCACAGGCCAGGGGATTATCATACAATGCAAGGTTTTCTAGGTTGCCAACTGAATGGAAAGCAGACTCCTCCAAAGTGCTAAGGGAGTTTCCAGAAACATTTAGAATTTTCAGGTAATTCAAGCCACGGAAAGAGTAGGGCTCAATCATTGTTAGTCTGCCTCCAACCAGATGAAATTCCTGCAGACGCAGAAGGTCATGAAGCTTATTTCCCTCGATGGTATGGATAGGATTGTATGAAAGATTAAGAAAGCGCAAGTAAACCAAATGACGCAGAGCTACATAAGGAATAGTTGTCAGGTTGGCATTGGCAATGGTCAGAGAGGTGAGATTTAATCCGTACAAGCAATTTGGTGTCATTGTATCCAAGTATGGCCAATTAGCTATTTCCAGCACTTTTAGTCGATGGAGACGTTTAAAGGAGTAATCCCGTATGACGTTGATATTGAGGTGGCGCAGCCTGAGAGTGATCAAACTGTGGAGGTGGGTAAAAGCCTCTGTCGGCACAGAGGACAAGTTACACTTCTCAAGACTTAAATGCTCAAGGCTACTGAGGCCGTGAAAAGCCCGGTGGGAGATGAAAACCAGGTCATTATCACCCACCTCTAAAGACCGAAGGTTGTACAAATCCTGGAACATGTAGTCCAACAAGATGACAATCTTGTTCTCACTTATGTCCAGCTCTGTGAGATTGCTCAGGCCTGTAAATACACCCAGCTGAATCAGCTTCAGCTTGTTGCTTCGCAATCCCAATGTCCGCAAGCCATAAAGGTTATTGAACGCTCCGGGTTCAATTGTGGAGATAGTATTTTCACTGAGCTCCAGGTGTTCAAGGTTAGGAAAGCCTGCAAACTCCTCTGGGTTAATTGTTCTGATGCGATTCTTGCTAAGGTCCAGCAGTCTTGTTTCTGCAGGAATGCCTTCAGGAACCGTCATGAGTTTCTTGCGGTGGCACATCACAGAGCGCTCTTGAACATTGCATTCACAGCGGGACGGGCAACCTGTGGTGGAGCTAGACAGCACAGTGCCCAGCATCAGGATCAGAATGGGCTGCCAGCAAGCCACCAGGTAGCTGTGCCCAGTTGCTTCCCTGGCCACCATCTTATCGGTTACCTGGGGAGAAGCAGAGACATGGAAAACATTTTGTTAGATAATGAACCTTTATCACTTTGAACTTATACCACTCAGTGAAAGTCCATTTTTTAAATATATGAACATATTCTATGCTCATTACAACTAATAAAATATATAAAATGTAAAACTTACAAGACATTTCTATAGGTTGAACTTTTTATTTTAAGCTCTATCACTTTGGCCTTGGTTTATTTTTAGGCATGTATTTTTCAGTAATCATAAGAGCCAAAGGAATACCATTCTCATCACCCAAGTGCAGACAACAAGGCAGATAATATGACACCTGTTACAATATTCATGAGCACACGTAAGATGAATACAGGTTACTGTGAATAAGGTGTGTGCTTGCATAATTGAGAGTGCTGACAGTTTTGAATTCTGCATCCCACGCTTGTCCGCACACACACAATCACACTTGAAAAGAAGGTGCTGTAAATGCAGTTTTCTATCTGTTATGTGTTCTGCCCTCCACTACACTTATTGTAGCATAGAAGAAAAGATACTGATTTTAACTACAAATGCAAAGGCCTAATCATACTAGTGATCTACAAACACCCTGCACTACACCATCATTGTGTCTGTTGTGGGCTGCTGAACGTTATTTCCATGGATCACCTTGCAGAAACTCAATCAGTCAATGCTGCCACTGTAATGTGAAGTGACAGGGCACAGCTTCAACTAGAATAAATGACAATTCCAGTAATCCACATCATGCTGTGTCCCAGAAAAATTTGCTGAGCTTATTTGTGACTTGTATCATTAAGTTTTTTTTACCCGCTACAGTTTATTTTTACACTCTCCAAGTCAAAATCTGCTGTGTGTTAAAAGCCCTTGAGTCAGCAAGAGAACTCAATCAAAGATCGATGGTGGCAAGTGTGATATACAGTATGTGCTGGAGCTGACACCCAACTCTAAACTTTACACAACCAAAGACCTGGATAGATAAATATGAGGTTCATGAGAGAGAAAAATTAAAAAACATGCTTAGTTTCTTAGAATTCTTAAAAATGGAAAAAGAAGTATAAAGGTTCTTAAAAAAGTAGAATTATTAACAGCACACACCGACAGAGGCAGTTGCAATATAAACCACACTTTCTGACAAAGTCAGTTAAGCACTTATTGTTTTTTAAGACAAAATATCAGCCATAAAAAGGAGGCATATAAGCCATTGGCTGTCCGTGATGCCTATAGAACAGCACCAGCCATGTAACAAACACCTCCAAGTCAGTTTCACAAACATTGAGCAATAATTCGGTGGGTCAGTAGATGAGACTAATCCCCAACAAACAGTACAAACCAATCATATGAGATCTGTTATGTAAAGCCTTGTCTTCCAAGGTTTTGTTGAATATTGGAAAGAATGCTAGGCCTTTCATTATTAAATGAGTTGCAGATGGCAAAAAAGCAATGTCCTTATCCTGTTAACATGCAGGCCTAACCTTAACCCCAATTTAATTAAGTACTCAAAACTGAAATTCACAAGCCTAGTCTCTATGTAAAACTATCAATCTGAATTTTTCACTCACTTCAGCAGTCATCATTTTTATAACTGTTACTAGTGATTAGTTATTGAAGTTAAAATACAATATAACCATTATTATCTTTTACATTTCCAAAGCTGCATATTGAATAAAAGGTAACTTGATTTGGCTGCTCAGCTTTGGTGTCAGAATGAAGCTTAGAGCTGATTGGCTGATTCTAGTCAATCTATCACATGCACCACAGACAGGTGGGACATGAGGGGCTTGCCACACATTTTTGGAGAGTTTATAGATGAACCTAGTAGAGGTGTCAATTGAAAGAAGAACCAACTGAATTGTTTAAACAGCCTATTAAGCAAATTCAAAGTCCCTGATAGGCTGTAAAGAGGGAGGATGTAACCACAAACTGGTAATGTACCGCGGGCAGTACATTGAGTATAAGTATGCTTTTTATATTATTCAAATTGGCCTTGAAGTGTTTCTTTCATATTGCAGAGAGTGTTGTACACTTCTTCTCTTCAGTTCAGTTTCTTCTTCACTTGGCAATGTAGAAAAAAGTATCAGTTTTAACATGGCTGACAGTTAATGTCATTACATCAACTACAAATAACTTTTTGTCCCCAGTGCACAGAGAGACAAGTGGACATCAGGCTCCTCAAACAAAGAGTTATGTGAGGTTAGGGGGTTATGGATTGGATAACTTAGCTCAGTTTCATTTCATTCTGTTTAAGGTCAAAGTTCAGAATGGGGATTTGATGATACCATCTGTAATCAGGCAATGTCAAAACAGGCCGACAGGGTTTGTGTGAGATCAAAGTCCTGCAGCAGAGCCTGCTGTGCTTCATTCTGCCCCAAGCCATATGTGATCATTCTTATTCCTAACTCCATCGATTGAGTCAGTGAGTCAGTGCTGAGTGCAACGAGATAGAGTGCTGTGGGTGTGTGTGGTGGCAAAGACACCTAAGAATAAGTGGGCTCAGCTATACCAAGCAAGCTTTAATCTTGTGGGTTTAACATAATGATATTAGTCAGTTAGATGGTATTACACTCCAGTCTATTTCTACGGATACTGACGTACACTGACAGCAGGGGTGCACCCATAAATCAGCTGGCCAATTTATTGGCACCGATTTCCTTAATTTTGGGAGATTGGCTGATACTTAGATAAGATTGGTGGAAAAGATCAGCTTCTCATCTACCTCCACAAAGGTCTGAAAAGCAGCCACTGTCTGCTTTTGCTCTGATGTGAGCGCTACCTAATGTCCAGTTAAAACAAGTTTATGTTGATTCAAGGGTATTGTTCAATATTTTTCAATAAATTAAGATGGGAACATTGACGTTGTATTGTGTCCTTATAACATGACAGTGTCGGTTATTTAAAAAATCGGTATTGGCCAAAATTGAAATCGACAGGTCAGACTTTTGAAGATCTGTGATCAGAGATCAGCCTAACTGACAGGGATGGTGTTGAATCATAACACTGTTAGTAAAGTCCAGGATGGTAACTTGAGCAGGTTAAGGACTGCAGTTTAGCATCTAAACAAGTCAGTGTATTTTTTTACATGAATATTCAGCACACAACCATAAAACCCTGATCAAGATGGAATACTGGGAGATCTTTCAAATCCTGATAGCTCTCAAAGTAAAAAACCCACAGATCCAGACTGACACAAGTATGTGAGAAAAGAATAAAGATTTAATAAATAAAACAACAAAAGTAAGTCATGGCAGCAAGATAACAGAAGAAAGCACAAGAGCCATAGAGAATAACCAGAAAGGGCACAAAACCAAAATGACTAACTGAAGATGAAATAAAAGCCAAGAGTTTATATATTTACTGGGAGTGGTGAGGTACTGACTGCAGCTGAGACTAATGAGAAACAACCAGATGTGAAATGACTGGGAAATAGGAATGACTGATGACACAGGGACTAACTCTTTGGGAACTAAACACAAGGCATCTCAAAAAATAAAACCACAAAAGAATAATAAATAAAACATAACTAAAAAAAGAGATCTGGACGTGGCTCTCAAATACTTCCACATCAAACTTTAGCTCAATAAATTTGACTAAGTTATAGCCATGTTTGTGTTGGTAACAAGTAATTAGCTGTGGCAGCTCTCTTGAATTAAGTTGACCCTAATCAGTTGTATTGATGTAAATGTCTATTTAATAATAATAATTCATTTCTTTCATGACTTTCAATAAATTCTGTTCAATGGTTCTTCTGTTATTTTGTCAAAAGACAAAAATGTGTTCACAGACCAACAGGCACAAATGGGTAAAAGCATTTTGTCTTTTGCTGGTGGGCTACAGTTAGGCCTTTGTATCTACTGATCTTCTCTGAAGTTGTCCTTGTGAATACAAAAGTCTGAACAAAAATCTAATACAATCAGCAGCTGCTCAGAATACATGTTTGGAATCTGTCTCAGCTACTACCACACTCAGGTTTCAGGTCAATCTCTGTAAAACTGACTGCCTACTGATTTGTTGGCATTTTTTATCTTTCCTCAAATATGTTGGCCTTGGTAGCCGTGTTAAACTGGGCTGTATCTAAAAGTTAATCAGTTGTCTCTCTGTTCATTGAACATAATAAAATATGTCTATTGGTTCAGACAATATTTTACTAACATCAAACAAATGAACACTCATATGGGCACAAACATTTTCACCCTTTCACCATCTGCAGAGAGCTATAACAAAACAAAAAGAACTTCTGTAGAGTATGGCAAAATCTTATTCTTAAACAGATATGAGACACATTAAGACAAAGAGGACTTTTCCTGTGGACATTAGCAGGATTTTAATGTTGATTATCTGAACCTCACAGGTCTGTGTTTTGATCACAGTTCTTCATTCTGTTTAGAAAGAGAATCAAAGTAAAAAAAAACAGGACCATGGAGCTCATTTAATGAGAAGTCAATGGTACAAGACCAATCCTGCTTTGGTCGATGAGTGGTGGAATTATTGGTTTAATGCCAGGATCCACAGGGACCTTAAAGACGCAGTTTCATGTTGGAGGCGGGTGGTGCCCAATGGTCCTGTTACAATGAGTGATGTACCAGTGATTACAATCAGACAGGCTGGTAATAGTTTCAATAGACCTTGTGCAGATTGTATTGGGAGGGTTTATGTGTACATAAATGTATTTCTCAAAAAGCTGCTAAATCCAATTCAAGTTTATTGTGTTTACATAGTTTATTATAGCTAAATGCTAAAATCTCTGTCAGATCTCATGTATATTTATATGTGGTTACATTGAAAATCACACCAAACCAACCAACTCTAAAATAGTTCATGTGTTGATATCTTTACTATAAAACTGATTCCTTTTTGGAGTTAAACTTTTTCAGGCTTGCCTAAATTCTTAAAATGTTTGTCATTTTATCATGGTTGTGACTTACAGTTGTGGTCAAAAGTTTACATACACTTGTAAAAAACATAATGTCATGGCTGTCTTGAGTTTCCAATAAGT
>JARVJO010000002.1:1614688-1638835 GCA_031762555.1 Cynodonichthys magdalenae
TTAAGATCCAATAGTGCAAAATGCAAATTCTTGCAATTTTTTGACTGGTCTTAAGATTTTGATCAGGAGTGTATTTTTGGGGTGATGAAGTGATCTTGATGAGCTGTTTGTTCCATAGAGCCATTCAATTACTCCATTTGATTTTGAATGAGTTACATGATCGTGTATGCACGTGATTTCAGAACCATGGGCTTCGTCAAGCATAAAGCCCCTCCACCTCAAACTGCTGTACTCCAGCCCTCTGCCTGTTTTCAATGAAAAAGTGAAGGTAAAGTTTTATTATATAGTTTTTATTTTCGGATTAGGTTTTTGATATGCACTATGACTGTTGTGTGTTTTATTGACTGTGACCGTGCAGCACGTTGGTCCTATGTATGTTTAAGTGCTTTATAAATAAAGTTGTTATGGTACAGAAAAACAGAGCGTCTTCAGTCGGAGGCATCTTCAAATTTGTTTTAATACAGACCAATACACAAGATCTTTCTTGCCCACAGCCATCACCATCTACAATAACTCTTTAGTTAAATAGTTACAACAGAATCTAATTTCATTCAGGGATCAAAAAAATTATTTTGAGTTGAATTGGAATTATAATCCTTTATTGCCATTTGTGGTTCTTAATTTTGTGCATTAATGATGCTAAACAAACAAATTCAGAACTTATTGTCAATAACTTTTCTTTATTTTCAAGTCCTTGTTTTTCACCATTGCAACATCATTTAACAATAATTCACCATATGTCAATCATAATAACTACATACCACGTAGTGGTAGTATATATGGCCCCCTGCAGATGCAAAGCACCAACACACCTGAACTCACATACAGGCTGCAGCTGTTTAAGATGTTCTGGAGGTCATGAGAAGTTACTTTGGAAAGCTCATTAAGCCAGCTGATAGCTGCCAGCAAAGAAAGAACATGTCTGAAACATTGGAGTAAAATTGCAATCAAGCAAAGTCTTGGTAAATGGTCTGAACTTATATAGCGCTTTACAAAGTCCCTCCGGACCCCCAAAGTGCTTTACACTACAGTCACTTACCCAGTCACACACACATTCACACACTGATGATGGCAAACTACACTGTAGTCACAGCTGCCCTGGGGCTCACTGACAGAGGCGGGGCTGCCATGCACCGGCGCCACCGGACCCTCTGACCACCATCAGTAGGCAAGGTGGGTGAAGTGTCTTGCCCAAGGACACAACAACTGAGACAGCTGGAATTGGGGATTGAACCGGTGACCTTCTGGTTCCAGGACGACTCCCCTAACCACTCCACCACAGCCACCCAATGTTGTTGTGCAAACTATTGATGACGCTAGTAGATATTTGAGTTCTACAGTGCTCAATTCCTGCCTAAAAACATTCTAAAAGTTCATTTTGTGTCAATAAAAAAGTAATATGTCAAAATTTAC
Organism: Cynodonichthys magdalenae; assembly: GCA_031762555.1. NCBI lineage: Eukaryota > Metazoa > Chordata > Actinopteri > Cyprinodontiformes > Rivulidae > Cynodonichthys > Cynodonichthys magdalenae. The sequence continues at coordinate 1,616,102 of JARVJO010000002.1, forward strand.
TCACAGCTTTTCCATTTCCATCTGAGCAGTCAGCCTCAACCTGCAATGCATTATGGGATTGGGTGGGTGAAAGATGATGTTTGAGATGTAAGCATTTTTCTATGTCCAGCAACCAACCCCCCATTTTCTATCACAAAACTGTTTGGTAGTGCAGTGTAGGAGAGTCACGTCTGTATTCCTATCAACATTCAGACTACGAGGTGCAGCCGTTTCTAAGCTACGGTTGAACAAAAATCTCTGAAAAAAATAAACAGTATGAAAACAATATGACCTCCCCTTTGTGTAGTGGGGTCATAATAATAATAATAATAAATTTACATATGCTGAGAAATAAATTGGCCCCGAATCAAATGTTTTTATTGCTTATTTACTTGTGATGCCCTAAAAAATGTAAACTACTCTGGATAAGACTTTCGTCTAAATAACCAATACACTTTACATGATGCATGATTAGTTGAGCAAAAATTCAGGCTAAAAGCTGTTTCTGTTTTATGTTAAATATGCAGCACTTAGTGGTTGCCACACTTTTTATTTGTCTTTGACTTATTTGAGAAAATGAAAAAGTCCATGAAAAACAGCTGCTAATTTTATTCAAAATAAACACTGTGCCCCTGAACAGCAACCACCAATTGAAGTCATTTCCTTTGAATCCTAAACTCTTCATCTTTGGTAGTTAGGATTTCCTTTTTTTGTGTTGTTGTAGTCTGCTTTTCATGTCCCAAGACTTATTGTGTTAATATTGCAGTATCATTATAATTACTGTTATTGTTTTATGGCTCCAAACACAGCAGGTTCCTGTCTGTTCAGCCTGTTTACCTTATAAACAGGTCTGGAAGTAAAATCCCTCTACAATGGCAGAGGAAGCCCTTCTTTGGTGCGTCAATCAAGCTGACAGGCAGGACTTATCTTTCAGTGTGAGAGAACTGGACCAAGCCCTCTGTCTGTCTGTCTGTTCATCCACACAGGCAAAAACTCAGTCCTCCAGGAGTTCATCAGTTGCACATCATAGATAAGATTATTGAGATGGAGAGGGGGAAACAGCTCACCGGGGCGGTCTTATGTGCAGCCCACAGTGGCCAGACCTGAGACCTTTGTGTACGCCTCCCCTGTGATGGGAAAAGATTATTTTTATTCATTTTTATCTTAACTTTTTTAGTTCAGCCAAACAGAAAAAGGTCATGACAGTTTCACAGATATAGAATTTTACAGTAAGAGCTCTTTGGTTTGTTGTGTAAAGATCCGGAAAACATTCAAAGGATATTCAAGATTTGTGACAATAATTTAAATATGATTGTATTGCTGTCCTATTAATCTGGCTTTTAAGTGAAGCGTTGGACTAATCTGATCATTTTCTTTACAATAGTAAAGTAAAATTTATTCTAGGCACCATAAGATAAGCAGTTTCTTAGCAGTGACAGACCTGCAGTTCTACTCACTCAGCTAGTGTGCATGAGGACAGGTTTAAGGTGTTTGTTGTTCTACATCTACTTGACAGCTTTCTACTTGTACTGCTCTTACTTTTAATGGGTAATACTGCACTTTTCACATCAGTGAAAGTTAAAGAATATTATTCTCAGAAAAAATGGTATATTTGACCTACTCTATAACATAATACTCTGCCTTTCAGCTTTTTTACAATATATATATTGTTTTTAGATCAATTAATCCTATTATTTTCCTAATTTCCAAGGTTGTACATGTTCTTTAAGATTTTTAGTGTTGCCCCATCTCATGCCACTGCAGTCCAGTAAATGCTGGACAAAGATGACATTAGTGTCGGCCTGCCAAGCCAACAGGTTCAGTAAGGAAACCCAAACACCTCCGTCCACAACCAAACACTCCAGCTCCTTGTGGGAGATCTCAAGATGTTCCTAAGCAAACACAACATAATCCCTGCAGCAATTTCTGGGTCTGTTTTGAGTCTCTTCCCAGTGGGACAAGCCTGGAAAACCTCCAAAGGAAATAGCATAATCAGGGAGCACATTTCATCTGCTTGTATCTGAATCTCATTGTTTTGGTCATAATTCACACCTCTTTATCGTAGATGAAGGCTGGAACGTTAAACTTTTGTTAATCACAACAGACTGAGGAATGTCTTCTTACTGTGGATGAGACCCTGAAACATCCATCTGTTTCCTACCTACTAGAAGTCATGAAAAAGACTCCCAGACACCTGAACTTCCTCACTTGAGGCAAAGACCCTCTACTTCCAGGAGGCAATCCAACTTTTCCTGTTAAAAATCCTTAATAGACTAAAACTTTTAAGTTCGTTAAGACTTGACATGATTTTTTTTATCTCAATGCAAATTTGACACATTTCTATCCATAACATAATTACACTTTTATTTTTCCTTTTTAAGTAACCCAAAATGCAGTTTGTTTTCTGTCTCAAAGTCTGAAAAATGTACTTTTGTTATGTTATCTCTACCATACGCTTCCAGTATAATAAATATACATTATTTTTTTACTTCTTTAAACACCAAGAAGGAATTTTATTATCATTTTGGTGTGCTGCCAGATCCCATTCAAAAACATCCCTAAACCAGTTGGTAAATAGCAGTGTAGACAGGGTTGCCAGATATAGACTAAAACTATTGTACAGATACAATATTTATCATATGTATAGCAACCCTAGTACCAGATATTCATCATGTTTTTTGCCATATATGAGAAAACTATTTTGCAGCTTTTAGGGAAAATTTACCATAACTAGAATCACAAAAGAAAAACCAAAGAAAAAATAAATAAACAGTGGGATTCTGCATGATGTACAGTATGCAGCAGGCTTCATAACTAAGTTTACGAGTAAAAGTTTAGTAATAGAAGAAAGTCTTTTAGACAATCACTGTCTCAATCCGACCCCAGTGCCTCCCTGTATTTCCAAATCAAATTTTTATCTTTTATCTAATAGAAATCTTTGAGTTTTAATATAATTGTCATAGATTTACCTGTTTATTTCACAATATTTGGATTTTTTTCTGCATCGTTTCTGTGATATCTCATATTTGAACTATACCCAACATGTTGTTATAAAGGGTTGTGTTTGTTTGACATTTTTGTGTGAGATTTTTATACAGTGGTAAAAAAAATAAAACATCCTCCACCTTTATTTAGGCATAAATATACGTGTCTATTTGCTTCGTAAAGCAACCATGTTAAGTAGTTGTTTAACAAAAACATCTGTCATGGGACAACAATGCCAGAAAACATCAAGGCAGAAATAATATAAGTTTCATGTAATATGTCAAATATTTTTCACACAGTAGTCAGTTGTTGACCTAATTAAAAACTACATGGGTTAGCTAGAGACGGCTTTATATAAGGGACTATTTGTCCTTTCATTAAAGTATTATTATTATTGTAACAACGCCACAGACATTGAGCGCTTTTATCAGAGTTAAAGGCAGACAAATACGGTGTTGATCCTTTTTAAGCCAATCAGTAAGAACATGTTAAATTTCTCCTGGACAAGAGTTAGGTACACTGTAATAAAATACCTGCACTGATCAGATATGTCACAAAAGGCCTCTATTCTTAACCATTACAGATGGAAAACAATGTGGTTTTCTGTCTGAAAGTGTTCAGTGTTTGCAGCTGTCATCACAACTGAACTGGTTTGAAATACGCAGTAAGGCCTGCACTCTCACAGTTTCATTTATTTTATTTTGGACACACACAGGGTCCCCTCCCCTCCACCAGTCATATCAAACTGGAAACCAAGACATAAACTCCTTAATCTGTTTTTTCAGCTTTTGAAAAGCAACTGCATAGAATATGTCAGCACAATGTTATCTTACTGTCCACATACTTCTGAGACTCAGCCAGGCAGAAGTTGGACATCTTACAGAACCACACTTTTGCATTTGCCATTAATCTCAAGTTTCTAAAATGCCACTCCATTTCACTTGATCTAATTTCTTGCTAATAAAATAAACACAAGTACGTTTGGCAGCATCTTATTTTCCTCAAGTCATTCACTAAATCCTAAATCTTCTTACACCATCTGCTGCTTAGAACTCTCCCTCTTATTCCACTGCTTGTCCTTGACCACATCTATAATAATTAGTTGGTTAAAAGTTTATGCATTTAAAGGTTACTGCTCATGCTGTTTATTAAACATGAAACAAGGTGAGTTTGCACTGAGATGTTTGTTTGGCATAAAATCCATACAAGAATGTTGGAGAGTTGGATGAATCACAATCTTAATGTTTGTTTTTTATCTTCTAAACCTGAAGCAGACATTCAACTCACTGTTTACTGAATTAGCTAAACATGGATGCTACGTTTTAGCACATCGATTCTGAAGTTGTGCAATCAGAACTGATTAAACAATTATCTGACATGCTTATTTAGTTCAGTGTTTATATCTAAACTTGCCTCTGACCAGACGCTCCAGTGCAGCATTTTATTTTTTGAACGAAGTGACGTGCTGGAAGTAAAATATGGATTCAATAATCTTAGTATTGATACAGTTCAACAATGTTACTTTCACATGAAAAATGAAAAGAACAAAGACAAAGTGAATGGATTTCTGTTCTGTAGCTGTCAACCTACAGTTTATTATTGGGGAGGTTGTGGCAGAGTGGTTAGAGGAGTCATCCTGGAACCAGAAGGTCGCCAGTTCAATCCCCCATTGTTCCAGTTGGGCAAGACACTTCACCCCTGATGCCTCTGATGTGTCCCATCAGTGTATGAATGTGATTGGACTGATTAGTCTCCATAGATCTAGTAGAGCTGTGTGAATGGATGAATGAGGACAGATTGTAGAGAAGAGCTTTGAGTATCCTGGTAGGATAGAAAGGATCTGTATAAGTACAGTCTATTTACCATTTTTACTTTCCAGCCTAAAATCAAGTATATTTATGTTATGGAAAACATATTGATAGGAATAATAAAGAAAGCCTGAAAAACATGTTTAAATAAAAACATTTTTTCTTTTTTTTCCATCAGCTATATGTATTCCACTATAATTATTTGAGGGCTTTATTGTACCACTTGTGAGTTCAGTGCAAAAACACAATTCAAATAGTCTAACCAAAGTTAACCTCCCATGAGATTATAGGAAAAAAATGACCTGCAAAACTAATTATGTTCTCCCTGAGCCCTGGTTTTCATGGTCCACGACTCGTACCCTGCCCTTCCCTCAAAACCAACACTGAATTCATTCTAATGACTTCATTTAAAAGTGCAAGACAATCAAGGTAATTAGGGAACCCTACAAAAGTTAGGTTGGTTGTCAGATTTAAAGAGTCATTGGGGAAATAGATGCTGAAAACACTGTCCGCTCTGTTTGTGTCTTTAATCAAAAAGCAGCTCTTTAACTAAGGCTGATGTGAGGCTTGGCAGGAACACTTTAATTAATGAATAAACAATTAATCACCTACTTAACTGTCTGGGGAGGCCAAGGAATTCTACTTAATGTGCTTCTGTTTTTGACTTCTATTGTTTTCATTTTCTATAAATGTATAAATTTGTTTATTCACATTTTATTATGGTGTCACAGTAAAAGATGGTTAAATCTGATTTTAGACATTTCAGTACTAAAGGATCATTTTTAACATTACTTGTACCATTCTGAGCCAATGTGTAGATAATCCATCACATAAATTGTTTTGACAAGCAATCATTATTCAGTGTATCTTTAGACAATCATCATTTTAACCCTTAAAAATAATTTCATAAATAATTTCAGCAGTAACATCCAGTACAGTGCATTTATTTGCAACTGACTTTGGCTGCTGTAAATCATATTATTCAACAAGGATATAGGAAAATGGAGAATAAAGCAATCCTGAAAAGGCTGATTGCTCATTTAAAGTGCATAATTCATTAGTGCATAACCCAGAGATGCATGTGCTCAACATGTTTTTGTCTGATGGCTGACTTGACAGATGAACTCTGCACAGTTCATGTTGACCCGTGGACCTACAGCCCAGCAATGAATAATAATGATGATACCAGGAGACCAAGGACACTCATTATAACACCAGACCATTATTTCACCCCTCCAGTGGTTTGAAGGTTGTAATCACTTGTGTGTCTAAATTGGAAAACTAATGGAATTATATTTGGATAAAATGGATCATTTTGCAACACTGACTGTAGCCACTGTAAAAATCAGAAAAGAAAGACTTTAGAACAAATACCATGTTTTAAATTGTTTTTATAGTGTTTGTTTCATGTTTACTTAAAGTATTGCTGCATCGTTTGACAAATCAAACACTGAAAACTAGTTTTAGAAGCATTTGAATTGATTTAGCTACATTACAAAAATCATCTCCCTATTGAAGATTTTTTGCAGCAGCAGCAGCAGCATGCAAAAATTGTTGGTTTGTGTTTAAATGTTTTGCCAAGTATTTAGGAATACTTGGTTCTGTATTTCTTGTTGGTCAAAGTCCAGTTGCTATGTTTTTGAAATCTTAGGATTTGCCATGATCTAGGTGACTAAGAATCCTCACAAACATACAAGCTTTTATTATTGTTATTTTTATTGAACTTGTCTCATTTGTGCCTGTATTTGTGCTCTTTTATCTTTTAGACCAACCACACCTTGTTACAGTACTGGTCTACTGTTTTTTTATTTATTTATTAACCTGCAGCTTCTCTGTAAGTCACATGTTTTAGCTGTTGTAAAAACTGTATTTCTAATGACCAGATGTTGCTTCTAACCTTCAACCACCCTCATCAAAAAGGTCAGCAACATCCAGCACACTGATTTTCAGTTATTAGAACAATGTAATCCCTCCTAGCTTAGCTTCTGTTGTCATCTCCAGACTGATCAGTTCACTTAATTATAAAACTCATATACTGTGTGTATATGTGTATATTAGGGCTGCAATGATAGAGAAAATGACCAAAAAGCAGCAGAACTATATCTACAACAACTGTACTTACCCACATGGGTCAAAAGTCTGTTTTACCAAATCACCTCCCTAAACTGTGGCATCATGTGCAATGCTGTGAAAATAAACTGACATTAACCAAGACAAAAATATTATAACGTCAAGAGATAATCTGTTATTGTATTTACAGTCATGTGATTGTTTCATACTAAAGGATTTCTTGTTAATGTCAAGTTGTCATAACCGAGGAATTTCAAACAATGTCAACCTTGCATTAAATGTGTCATAATTTACAGAACGACACTTAATGACAACAGTCAGAACATTCATGAAGCCTCCTTCATGTTTATGACAGTGTCATGTCAGTCTTATGCACACCCCCTTACATAAAGTGTTATATTATTTTAGGTTAGTCTAGGGATTAATAGACTTTGCACAAAAAGTAAGCACATTTGATTGATAGATTGATTTATAAAGCGCTTAACAACAACCAACTAAGGCGATCAAAACACTTTACAGTAAAAATCACATCTCAAGAAAAAGAAAACACAAAAACAACAATAAAAACAAAATAAAAAATATGCCTCTATGCTACATGGTATTAAAAGCCTGTATAAAGAAATAAGTCTTGAGCTCAGACTTTAAGATGCCCGGGTCAGAGGTGGAGCAAATGTCTAGAGGGAATTTGTTCCAGAGTCGGGGTCCTGCCATTGAAAAGGTCTGGTCACCCCAATGCTCTAACCTTGTCCTTGGGATATCCAATAAAAGTAGATTTGATGACCTCAGGGATATCCCATGTACAGTTAGACTTAGAAGTTCAAATAAATATGTCAGGGCAGTGCCATTAAGAGCTTTAAAAACAAACGGTAACATTTTAAAGTCTATTCTAAAATGGACAGGAAGCCAACATAAAGTGGATAAAACAGGGGTGATAGAGGTGTTGGTTAAAGAACGGGCAGCTGTGTTCTGGACAAGCTGAAGTCATCTTAGGGAAGACTGAGGGACACCAATATAAAGTTCATTACAATAATCTAGTCTAATTTGTCACATTCATCATAAATAACAACAAAACAAAAAAAACAGAACATCTGATTGGCTACAAAGGAGCTTAATCATGGTGGAGACAGTCCATGTACCAGGTTCTATCTCAGCAGGGTAAGACATGCAGAAGCAGAATATACTTGACATATTGCTGTCCAATCAGAGTCCCTTGAAACACTATTAAAGGTGACCTGATGCCATGCACTCCTCTCACCATGGTGCTAGGAGTAACTCTGTTAACTCTGCAACACTGCCAAAACAAGTCCTTTTCTCACTGCACCACCAGTGCATACATTTCATGGTATTGCAGAACTGAGATTCAGAGTTGAATAAGACAAATGCCTCTTGTCAACAGTCTATGCTTCCTGCTCCTTCCTACTTCCTTTAAGTACAACTATTTCTGCTATGGTGTTGATGGCAGCTTACACTATGTACAGTGAACCCATACTCTGATGCCAGATGTTGAGACACAATGCGGGGAGTTGTAAAAATGTATAATATTATTGTGCACATTGAAGACACAATTGTCATGTGGTTCTGACATGCATGACATACAATACAAAGATGCATTGTAGGCGTCTGTCTTGGATGACTGGAACCAAGGGTTTTTTTTAGGGTCTTGAAACATCAGGGGCTTTAATCCAAACCCTTCTTCCTCTTTTTCCCTCTGCAAAACGTGTCCTGTATTCATTCATTAAAAAACTATTATTGTTATACAGTAATCTGTTTGTCTGATCATTTTATTATGAATGTTGTGGGGCTGTCATGGTTGATATTTTCTCTTCAACATCACATGGAGGACTAGGACCAGTCCTCTGCAGTGGCAGACCAGGTTGGTGGTTCTCACTTTTAAAAAGGGGGACAGGAGAGTGTGTTCTAGCTATCGTGAGATCACGCTTCTTGCCCTGAATATGGGCACCAGTGACCCCTGTGACCCGGAAAGGAAGAAGCAGGTATAGATAATGGATGGATTTCATGTGTTCATTTACAGTTCTGAACATATTTAGAGTGTTTTTACACATTTTTTTCTCTCTGACATTGATACATGCCCTACAGCCTAGATCAAATTATTGGCAAATGTCCAAAAATACAAATTAGGTGATGACATCATCTAGCAACTTCTAGCAGCTTTTAGGATAGCTAATAGTGACTTTTCTTACTGAGGAGTTGGCAACAGTGGATTGCCATGAAAACCATGAATTAGGGCAAAACAGAACAACTCATAAAAGTTTGACAGTTTGAGATAAGAGAAATTGTATAAGGACTCGTGGAAATCATGAACAACACACAGAGAAAGCTGTGAAAACCACTTTAGTATGCTCTAAAGCTGTCATCTAGCTACATTTCTTTGAGTCTACAGCTTTATGAGTTAGAATTTTGAAGCTATTCACCAAATAGTTAACTCTGCTAAGAAACTATTAGCTTTTGTCCAAGCAATCAGAAATATTTGCAGCTTAAGGAAGTAAAAAACAGGGATGAGTGAATAATATAGAGGTTGGAGCTGTGTTCCTCACTGGAAGGTATGTTTTGTTGGGTGCCTGGAGGGGGCATGTGCCACGTGGGTGATGCTCTTGCCTGGCTTGTGATGAGAGCTAATCTCGTTGAAAATAGAAATGTTTTCGCCTTGGGAAGGAGGTTGGGTGTTGGAGGAGTAATGCAAGTGATCCTCAGGAGTCAGTCATCCATGTGCATAAGGACAGATAGCTTAATCTTGTCACAAACACAGGGGGGTAAAAATGAAAGTGCCAACCTATCAGTAGCAAATACTTCTGCTCATGGAGAATATTTGTAAATTCACGGTGGCACACTACAGAAATGTAAAAAAAAAATGTTGGTTTCTTCTCCTCACATGCTTTTTTTATTTTACCATTGATATCTGTACATATTTCACTTCCACATGGATTTACAGTGCTGTGTGTTGTTTACTATATTGTACCATTTCCCTTGAAATTACTTTTCAGTCAAGCTTGCAATGAGGAGCTGAATAAGAAAACCAATGTGCACATCATGCACAGTTCTCTTCTCACTATTTTCCTCTTTTAAATATTTAAAGGTTAAACGCTTTGCAGATGATGTTCATCAGTAGCCAACTCTTGTCATCCCATAGTCTGTTGTCAACATCCCTGTAAGATACAAAATAATTTATTCTTTTGAGGTTGTAATGATTAAAAGTTGCTCTCTTCTCCCTCGACAAGGAAGAAGCCCACCCAGCTTTTTGATCCCAGTGGAAAGAAGACACATGTCAAATAAACACTCTAGAGAATTGAATAAGTTTCACTAACTTATCTAAAATGTGCTCAGAAAAATAATAGAGTCCAGCGCTGGGACTTCATTCATGCCTGCTTTAACACAAAGAAGCCTCAAACTTTTCTCTCTTCTTGGCCACGCCCATTACAAACAGCTGCACTTGTATGAGTAGTTTTCTTATGAAACCTAACTGGTTTTCAACAGTGGGTCAGCAGTGTGCATTCCTAATCTAAACATGTGAATAACTATTCAATAGAGCTGTGGACAAACCCAGTAAATAAATTACTTTATTATATTAGTTGGCATGAACAGTGTTAATCTTGACATGTGATAATCATCACAGTTGAGATGTTTGCCATACAAGCAAAATATCTAACATTATCTTAAAGTTGTTGATGGAGAAGCAGCTGATTTTCAAGTTTTTGTGTAATACCAGATCATGTAGAATTTGAATCAATGGATTAATGATTTTTTTAATTTTTAAAACACTATAAACTCATTAAAGGAGTCAATAACCCTTAATTTTGTTTTTTTGTTTGTAGGGATTACAAAACCTATTCAAGACATGGAAAGGTAAAAACATTGGGTTTTAGGTTGTTTTTTTACAGAATTAACATTATTGTACAGCAGATTAAAGATAATGACTAATGTCTCTAAAATTATCAATTTTTTTTCAAATTTATGAATAAAATGGGAATAAAAAGTAGAACTGAAGTTAAAAAAAAATCATTATACTTATAATTTGAGTAACAAGATAGAGTTTTAATGAATTAAGAGCAAAACTTTGGTGATTGAGGAAGTTCTGAAGTGAAATCATTTGCACAATGCAGAAATCAACCGAGTTCAATTAAAGCATTTGTGCACCAAAACATCAATCCCCCAGAACATGAATGAACAGGTCACCTTACTGGAGCAGTGTTTTAAGCTTTTGCAATGATACCAAACAGAGTTGAATTGTCTTTGAACCAAAGGCAGGGGTTTCTACAGTGAAGGACCTCCTGGACGGACCAGCAGTTGGCCATTGTTCAGAGACAGAGCTGTCTCTCTTCTGCTTGGCTCAGCAATAAGCTGAGATTTGAGAGGATTTAGTATGTCTTTGTAATAAAAAAAAAGACAAAAAAACCCACAATTATTCAGTTTTCTTTTGTCAGTAGAATAAATCCACATGATGAACATCATGTTTATACTGCCCACAGTTTTTGGTTACTTCCTGCCTCTTTATAGCCTGAGCCACGCTGCCAGGGACTTTGAACTTGCATAATAGGTTGTTCAAATGTTTTGATTGGTTTTCTTCTTTCAGTTTCCACCACTTTTGACCATCTGGGTTCTTCTATAGGCTCTTCAGAGCCCAAAATGTGTGGCTAGCTCCTCATGTCCCACACGCAGTACACGATTGATTGACTGTAAAATTGGCGAATCAGCTCTGAGCTTCATTCTTGACACCACATGTGTGTAAGCCAATCAAGTTACCTTTTATTCAATATGCAGCTTTAGGGGATCTAGTGTGGAGATGAAACTTAAAATGAAAATGAAACTTACAGAAATTTCACCACCACCACCTCTTTTTTACATTTCCAAAAAAAATTATCTGGCATCAGTTTCATTGTATGTAGTCTAGTTAGAGTATGTTAATACGTTTGTAGCACTTTATACTGTAAGAATTTACTTCTAGCTTCCTTCACACTGTGTCTCAATTCATGGTCTGCACACTCATGAGTTCACATTTGTCGGCTGCACGTCACTGCTCCGCGCCAAGTACTGTCCCAATTCGAAGGCTCCTCATCATGCAGCAGAGGATTGCGGCCCACGAAATCTCAAAAACTGAGGATGGATTTGTGTATCCTCACCGCTCGATGATATTCCTGGATTCAATGCATGGACAGAAAACTAAACAGAGAAACAAAGACAGTGGAGTTTTGATTTTTTTCAACGAGTCGGCATAGTTTGGAAATTCACTACAGACCAAATAATTTGTTTTAAAAAGTAAGTTTAGCAACTGAGCTGATGAAATTCATACTGCAATAAGATGTTGAATAAAAAATGCAACTAGGGCCAGGAAACATCATAAAAGAAAGGATAATACCTTTGTTCTGGACGGCATTTTGTATTGCTTTTGGTCAGATAAGGACAAATATGCATCAAAATTAAGTGAAAACATTTTCTTTATTTTTTTTGCTGCTGGTGGTTTCAGAAGCTGTGTGGATTGTGATGCATTTGAAAAAAGTAAGGATTTATTATTTTTTGGTTGTGTTTTGCAGTGTTGTATAAAGTAACTGAAAGTGATACTTGAGTAAACGTACAAGTATCTTATCATATAATTACTTTGTTAAAAGTGAAAGTCTCCTCTAAGACTATTACTTGAGTAAAAGTCTTTAAGTATCTGATTTATTTTGTTTACGTATCAAAAGTAAATTTCTGGCATAAAATGTACTAACCCTAAGTATTAAAAGTAAAAGTATTAAGTAAAAATGAACGGTTAAATTTCCAAAACACACTTATTGGAAGGTGACCTCTCCAAACAAATTTTTCTCTAAAGGCATGCAGCTTTGATGGATTGTGTACAAACTAATATGGTATCAGAACAGTATATATTTATACTTCTTATCCAACCACAATTAAATTCACTCTATCCAGGAGGCACAAGTTTTCAGAATAGTATTTTTTTAACAACAAGCCAAAATGAAATAAGAGAAACAACTTTCATATTCTTACCTTTTTAAAAAATGTAAGGAGTAGAAGTAAAAAGTAGACTGAAAATTAATTACTCAAGTACAGTACAGATAGCTAAAATTATTTTACTATAAGCACAGTAACAAAGTATTTGTACTGAGTTACTTTACTACTCTGGTGTTTTGGCTGTTTGTTGATTTGCTGCATTTACCCCAGCAGTGATTCATATAGCTGGTTATTAATATTTATATTTTTCTGTATTGTAATCATGCTGAGAGTATATATGGATAGTAGAATATGTTTTATAAGGGTTTTATCTTCCATTTGAGCCCTCAGCAAAGTCTCTGTGTTGAAGCATTTGCTGGAGACCTGTCCAAGAATGACGGACGTGTGGATTATGACTCCAATATTTATTTATTTATTTATTTATTTATTTATTTATTTTGGTTTCCCCCACCCCTAAAAACATGTACAATAGGTTGCCTTCAGGCCCAGGCCGCCCTTAAAAAAGATCTCTGAGACCTCAATGGGTCTTGCCTGGTTAAATAACGGCAAATAAATAACAATAATAATAATATTTCATTAAAAGAATATACACAAAAAATACAAATTACAGTTCAAATGAAAGGAGGCAGAAAGAAGAAAAAATCTTATATCTGCCCCTTTTCTCCAAAAATAATTTCAAGCAATAATAATCAAGAAACAAAACAAAATAAAAGCTTCAATTCCTTCTCAAACAACAGCTTTTGATATAAATTATACAATTTCATATTTCTTTAACATACATATTTTTATCGTTCTCTTAAACAAATACATTGAACCAGCATTTTTATAATCACTCTCATAGATTATTACACAATCTTATTCCTTGAATTGAAGTACAACCCTGACACATTAACCAAATCAGTTACATACAAAATAAACACCTTTGGTTCAGGTACAGAACCTTGAGGAACTCCACATGTGATATTATATAGCTCAGATTTTACATCATTTATTTAAAAAAACTGTCTACTATTTTTCAAATAACTAGATACCCACTGCAGTGCTGGTCCTCTAATGCAGTGGTTCCCAACCTATTTTCCTGAAAGCCCCCCCTTCCTATATCCTAGTCAATCTGAGCCATTCCCCCCGCCCACTCTTCTCTTCCAAAGACTCCTTCAGATTAATGTGTATCAAAATGATAAAAAATGAAGTAAATAGTTGTCAACTTTTATTTGGAAAAGGGCTAAAATGGTAGCTGAACAGCAACGATAATAAATACAAGAACACTATTTTGAGGATAACATTGTGTATATATATATATATATATATATACACACACACACACACACACACACAAATGTCAGTCAGACAGGATGACTGTTTCAGGAGCTGCTTGAGTAGTACTTTTATCTCATTTTAGTGTTTTCAGAAGATGAACTCTGGTATATTTATTGAAAAATTATAGCATGGAGATTCTTGCACAGATTTTTAATATTAATATTATTATTTTTGGTTTTGTTTTTTTAACAAAACCGACAGATTTCTTCTCTAAATGATTATTTCATTTAAATGGATTGTATTTCCAGGATTTCAGCTCATGTAGTCATTTAATACCATGTATTATTCATATTTACTGTCTGAATTACATTTATCACAGGTCGGAGTCGTGCTGTGGGTGATGAGGTCCAGCTGCTTCTGAGCCTCTGTTAGGTTTGTTGTTCGCATGAACACACTGTGTTACGGTGGAAAAACTGCGAGGTGCTTTCAGAAATATATTATATCTAATCCTCCAAGTTTTTACAAATGACGGTCAATTGTTGCAGAGAACTTTACACCATCTATACTTATTGACATTTTAGTTATTATTTTACATTTTACACCCTTATCAACAAGAAAAGCCACCCCAATACCTCTTTTATTGTTTCTGTTTTTACAGTTTATATCCCTCAATGTGAACACCGTCTATGTTATCATTATTCAAACATGTCTCTGAGAGTGCTATAATACTAAAAGTTATATTTAACTGTTTCAAAAAATCTGCTATAATAGATAAATTGGCATTTATATTTCTGCTATTAATGTGAATAATAGATAGTTTACCACCTGTCATTTTAATATTATTAGAGTGCTCTTCATTATAATATTTGCAGTCTTCATTTACTGGAAAAAATTTGAATCAATCACCCCGTCTATATCATATATTTTAGACTCTGAGTGTACATATGTGTTCATATTTTAGTGTGTTTATCAGTCTGTCCATATCTTTTACTTATTCCTTTTGTACCAAGTTGTTTTTGTCTTTTAATTTTGTTAATTTTGTTTATTTGTCCTTCCAAATTTTCTAACTCCTTTACCATTTTAGCCTGTGATCCCTCCCTTAATTTGATCCAAATGTTTCCATTTCTTATCCAAGTCGCTATTATTTTATTTTTTTTAACAAACTTGCTTCATGGGCAGTTTTTTCTTTTTTTTTTGTTTAAGGTTCATTTATGTAAACATTTGTTCCCTTCAGTTTTTTAGCTTGCATAATTAAATTAGTTCTTGCTTTTCTACTAAACCTTATAACAATAGATGATGTGAATTTTTCCGATTTAGCAGGTAAAGTGTGACAAAAAGGGAATGTCTTTAGGTTGTATGTGAATATCTCTGCTTTGTAAAAAAGTCACTACTTGCTGCTCCAGAGTTTTTAGTTCTTCTTGTGAAGAATCTTCTGTGGTGTTTACGTTTGCTTTAACTCGAGCGTAGGGTCTGTGATTAATTTCAAGTCCAGTAAATAACAAATCATCTCTTTGTGTATATTGTTCCAGGTCATCTACTCTTTTCTCTAGTTCAGCTATTTTTTGTCTGTCAGTTATTGCAACTTTCAGCAGCTTCACTTCCTCGACTAGACCGATCAAAAGTTGTTGCTGTGATGCTAGCTTTGAAAGTTTGGCACTCATAAAGGTCAGCGACTTTTTAATTTCCTCCATATTCTTCAAGTTGTTTTCCAATGAGTCTAACCCCAGCCAGCTCTCTGGTTAGCACACCAGCTAGGTGCTCAATTCCGGGCCTCTCCTCTCCACCGCGAGCTGCACCACCATGCCCCGGGCCTCCCCTTTACACATGTCGACCGATTCGGCTCTTTTCTTCCCTAAAGCACGAAAAATCCCCCACCTCTCTGACTGTCATCAGACTGCAGCCAGACCACCGTTTCTTTGTTTTCCTGTTTTTGATGATAAAAATGCACAATGTTATTGATGCTACGGTTACTAAATTTGAACTGGTCATATAGTTGAGAATCTATATTTTAGCCCAATATTTTTTTCCTTAATACTTCCTTCCTTTCATGTTCAAGTCAGGAAAAATATATTTTGATAATAGTGTATTGTAATTATAACTAAATACTAGATACAGTAAGAAAAAAAAAACTGACCACTGAAGTAAAAAATTCAGATTGATATTTAACATACACTCAAAAAAATGAAAACGTTTTCACCTACTCAACTGAATTGAGTAAATTTAACACAATTACTTCACGTTAACTTATTAAGTAAGTGAAAAAATTGCTTTAGATTTACTTAATTCAGTTGAGTAAAACCCGTTGACATAATATATTTAAGTAAATCCAATGCAAACATTTTGATTTGTTTTTTGGAGTGTAGAGACCAGGCTTGTCATTTTACTCCAAAGGGTTCAAGAGCAGTACTTAATATTATGTGGGTATATTTTGTAAGGCTTTTTATGAAATGTTAGGCCTGACAGTCTTCACATTAAAAGGGTTAAAAAGAAAGTCACTGCGTCCCTTTGATAAATGTCAGCAGCAGGAGGTACTGTAGAACTTTCTCTTTGTATGGCTGAAAAATCTGGTTCTCTTTATGGAACCAGGTTAATCTGAATCAATCACTGAAATAACAAGGTTCATTAGAGTCACCTGAATAAAATATGGAAAACAGACCACACCATCTTGGAATGCTTTGAATCAATACCTGAAGCTGAACCACGTTCAACATGTCAAGATGTATCAAAACAAACATCACCTTTTCACCTGCTGTGTGAATGTGCTCACTACCACTCAAACATTTTCAGTTTAAAATATCAAATTACAAAATACAGAAAATCCCCAAAATGAATTAAAATATGACTCATTTTCTGGACTCACAGGTTTTCAACACAATTTTTTCTATTGAGTTTAAGCATTATTTCAAATGATGAAACTGAACCATATTTCACCTCAAACAACATAAGTTATAACAAACATTAGAAATGATTGAAACAGCCTCACTTATCATAATCTGTAAAGTTTATTTCACTTTGGCACATATATATAAATACAGTCATCTGTGTATGCACTCTAGCGAGGCGCAAAGACAGTTGATAAACTTTGATTCTCACTGAGAAGAAACATGTCATAAACAACCATGAATAGCTACATAAAGTTGTGCACATAATAGCATGCTTGGCACTGCTGAAGGACATCACTAAAAGAGGAATTTGCAGGGAGCATGTTTTCAGGAACACACAGACCTTCTGGTACAAGATGATGCTGCATGTCTAATGGAAACATGTCTGATTTGCATTTCTTCTTTTTTTCCTTTTTGCAAAATTTTAAAAATTCACTCAAAATTTGAATTAAAATTAGATTGAAACAGCTAGTGTTCTTAAAACCTTGCTAATGTTGGTTAGAGGTGGTGGTGCAGTATGGCAGCCCCACCTCTGTCAGTCTGCCCCAGGGCAGCAGTGGCTACATTGTAATTTACTATCATCGGTGTGTGTGAATGAATGATGCATGAAATTCTAAAGTGTTTTTGAGGGTCTTGAAAAGTGCTATGTTCTTAAATCCTGGAGAACCTGGCATTGATCAACGAATCAGACTTCACTTCTAACATAGGCTGAAATTGCGATTTTGTTAACACACAACTAATCATCATGAGATTTAAAGAAAACAAACTTTGTTTAACTCATTACCTCCAGAAAACCATTGGGAAACAGTATATGTGAAAAACGTCCACACTCTGCTTCCGTACATTTCACCAGGACCACAAATCCTTGTGTTACTGTACCTGTAGCAGTGACTCAGGATACAGCCATCATCCACACATAGAAGAAGTACTGTCCCAAGCTAAAATGCTAGCTAACAGCTGGATTCGAGCAAAGTTGAATTTAAACAGAAAAAATAGACATATGTCTGCTCTAAAAATCGGACATGAAAAACCAGTACAGTACCATCCTGATCCTATCCCTGCACTTTCTGTCTCATTATACAGGGCAAGCTAGAAGATGCTGGTAAAAACACCATCTTTTTAACAATTCCACTCACTTACCAAATCTATCGTAAACCTCAACTCTCCAGCCAACATTTCAGCTTCACTTTCTTGTTATGATATTGACGCTGAATTACCGTACAATCTATGCATCTTCTCCAATCATTTGAGGTAGCAGTAGATAATGTACATAAATCATATGCATGATGCAATGAGTGGAGATTGCCATTAATTTACAATAGTGTGTACTTCTTCTACAGCAAATGGTGTCTAATATTATTGGATGGGAGGCGATGGGCAGCTGTCCCTTGCTTTTCTCCAATCTTGAGGTTTCTTTATTTTTTCACTACTTCTGGAGGTGTGCGCTGCTCTGACAGCTCACACCTCTCTGCTTTGCACATGTTGTTTTTATTCCCTGCTACCTTATTTAGGAACATCTCTGACTCACATTCCTTTAAATTCCTTTTTTTCCCTGCATCTACACATCATTTTTGATTGTGCAGAGAGGAGCACCACGCACGCAGGACATATTTGCATCTCTTTGCATATTTGAATGTAGGAGTGTTAGTTCTGAGATCATTGGGATGTATGAAGGAAAGGTGTACAGAAACACGTGCTCACACTTCCATAGATCTGATTATTTTTGTGCATACGCACTTTTACAATTTGGTCTGTGAGCCAACTTTCAGTATAAACGTTGCACACTCTTTGATACATAAGATCACTGGTGTTTTTAACAACTGCATCAAGAAGCAGATCTTTCTCTGGACCTGATGGGGCTGAAAACAAACAGTTTGATTAACATCTTTTTGCACTTAATGTCTGGGTTTAAGACAGAAAGTCTGTATCTAGATTATTATTTCCAGAGAAAGAGAAACACCTTTAATCTCCACTCAGCTTATCAAACAGTCCTTCCAGGTGCTGAGTGAAGTAAGCAACAGAGGTAAGATGGAACAGGCCTTCAGGATGTGACACATTTTTCTCCAACATGGACACTCCACTCCCCTCCCATGGACTTTGGGGAAAACATGGTTCTGCATGCTGTGGTAGTGAAAGAGTGATATTCTCTCAGGTCTTAGAAAGGTGACAGAGTGGCAGGTGCGATCTTTTTAAATCTCAATCAGGAGGCTTTATAAATTGGAAAAACTTGGCTCTGCATCAGTCTAGAGTCGCCCACGACAGATCCAGGTTTCACTCAAACAGCTTGTTGTTCAGAGGAAGGGCGAGCAGAATACATTCAGTGCAGCATATGTACTGTAAAAAAAAACATTTCTTAATGGAATCAAAACTGCGGGCCAGAAATTCTTTGATTTAATTGACTGAAACATGTTACTTTAGCCATCCTAAGCTCAAAACCTACTGTTATTTACTAAATAATGTCATTTGTAAAACATTTTATTTCTACTCCCTTAGACAAAAAAATGTTTACAAGCCGCAGTGTGACAGGGCCCCCAGTAACCGTTTCTCTCAGTTGACAGACTGTGATGAGACATTAGCAAAACATTTGCATTTCAAGCATGAACTCAGTTTCTGCCTGGGTTAGTTGGCTGCCATTAAAATGCTATTAATTGCATATTTCTTTGTATTATTAGTGATTAAAAATAGTTCCTGCCAGAAAAAAACATGATTGTACAATACTTTCTGTGTTTTTTCTTTTATCAGATGTGCTTAAATTAATGAATCTAACATAAACATTTAGATCCTTCATTCTGATGGCTCCAGCTTCATGGTAACATTGATTTCTGATTAAGTAGATAACCCTGCAAATGTTGCCAGTAGCAGCTATATTTATATCAATACATGTATTTTTCTGATATGTAAGTGGAACGGAGTTGATTTTTTTTTTTACTTTTTCATTCGTTCCTGCCCACAGCCATCAGCATCTACAATAAGTCTTTAGTTAAATGAGTTACAACATCTAATTTCCATCTGGGATCAATAAAGTATTTTTGAATTGAATTGAATTGACTTGAACAGATAATGGCTGTGAAATCTGTGCAATGGAATATAAGATATTTTGCTAAGTTGTTGATGTAGGAGAACAAACTAAACTCATACTGTACTTGATGTAACTCTTCCTTTTACAGTGTGTCTGACATTTTACCCCAATACAAATACAGTTACAGCTCTAAAAATAGAATTTTTCTTCTTTCGGCTGCTCCCTCCATCAAGGGTCCCCTCAGCAACAAACTTGCATGAAGATTTGGCGCTTCCTGACACAACCACTAACCCCTGAGCTACTGCAGCCCACTTGTGTAGAGCAGGGGTCTACCATCTTGGGTGCCTGAGGGTGGGGTTAAGGGCCTTGCTCAAGGGCCCAGAGTGGGGCAAATGGGGCTGGAGGCAGGTGTGGGTGTTTTTATTTGCCCGCATTTTAATGTATCGCTCATGGGCTTTGAAATGACAACATAACGACCACAGCTAACATCAATAACAATTTACTTACAACTATCTGAATACTTTAATTACCATGTCATAAAAGTGCTACTTTATATAAAAGGTAAAACGTTTTTTAAACATCTGTTTTGTAAATTTTTGTGATCTAATTTTTTGCATTTTATTTCTCTGTGTTTTAAATAAAACTTAGTAATAAACCCCATGAACATTACTCGTGTGTTTATATGATACAGTGAACTATAATGCAGATGAAAATAAGATTTACTCTGTTTTTTAATTCTTGCAGGTGGCTGATCAACTGAAGAGGAACTGTGAGGATATGTGGGTTAGGTTGAGACAGTCTCCAGCTCAGATCTCCAGTCTTCTGCCTTTTGCACAGTAAGCTCCTCCAGTAAGATTTTGGAAGCAGAAGGTCAGAAATTACTACCTGTAAGTATCCTTCAGGTTATTTTTGAGACAATCCTACCGGTCAATGTGCAGTTTATTAAATAGAAATTTGAAAATGTTCTGATTTTGTATTTGTTTTGTAAGCTTTGTATTACAAGCAAATACTGTCATTCTTTTATCCACTTTGGGACCAGACAGGTGTGCTGAAAATGCCAAATTTCTGTAGGCGAGATGTATTAAGTAGCAGGTGATCACTTTGTCCTTGAAGTTGGTGTGTTGGAAGAAAAAAAAAGGTCTAATTTGTATTTGAGTGACTTTGACAAGGGCAAAACTGATGTCTAGACTGTTGGTGCAAATCATCTCCTAACTGTAGCTCTTCTGGGATATTTCTGGTCCATCCTACCAAAAATGCTTCAAGGAAGGAAATGATGTGAGCAGACAGCAGGTTTATCTGTAACAGGCAGCACTTAACAAAAAGTCTTCTCTAACTCACGTTGCTACAAAAAGACAATCCTCTTCCTCTGAGCAATAGATTGGGTTTCAGCATTGAGTCTACATGTATAACCCTCATTTAGCTGCGAATAGCTTTGGAAAAAAAAGACCAGGATTAGTCTGAACAGTTGTTTATTTCTTCTTTTACATTCTTCATTACTTCATACCACACAAACAAACCAATAGATGGACACAGAATCCCAGTTTGTGAATGATGTAATGACAAGATCAAGCACCGTGTGGGATTTTAACACTGCCTGGAAAAAGGCAGGTTTATCTAAGAATCTTTTTTAGTACAGTTTTCAGTCATCCGTATAGTGATTATAACATTGCATGTCTAACCAACTTGATCATTTTGTTCAGTTTATAGTTGTACAAGCTCAGATACTGTAAAGAAATATATTTATATTGAACCAGTTAGTAGATTAAAAAAATGAAACAAGTAGTTCCATCTTGAGATCTCAAGGTTGTTTCTTGAATGTTTTGGTAAAACGCAAATATTTTTTTAAATGTTAAAAAATATTTTATTTATATTTTAAATTTAAATGAAATAAATTATAAAAAAAAAAAAAAAAAAAAAAAATATCTGTTCAATGTCAAAATCAGAATTTTGAGTGCCTAAAAAAAGACTTTAAGCGTTCAACTTATAAATCTAATTACCATATTTTTTGGACTATAAGGCGCACTTAAAATCTTTTAATTTTTTCAAAACTCAACAGGGCATCTTATAATCCGAGTGCGGGTTCATCGCGATTTCAGTACTGTTGAAGCACACACCCTTGTGCTGCATTCAGCGCGTCAACTACATACCAGGCCTTACAGTTACCATAGTCAGAAGCACAGACATCATGTACCTGTAGACCCCTACAGACTGACACTGCCTATTGGCGATGATGCAAGATGTGCTATAGGCCGCTATAAGGTACTGGTATCTATATCTATGGTCGCGGAGTAATACGTACTGGGCTTCTATATTGTTTGTGTAAAAGGACCTGAGAGTGGCGCCTGATAAGAGACATTTTTACGAAGCAGATTTCAAACTCAAAGCTATCAGTCATGCAGTAGAACATGGGAAAAGAGCAGCTGGGAGAGAGTTATTGAGATTGAGTTGAATAAAATTTGACTTATCAGACAGTTTTGTTTCGCTTACTGTGCGCCTTATAATGTGGTGCGCCTTATGTATGAAAACAGATATTGATTGGCATTGATATTACCTATTGCGCCTTATAATCAGGTGCGCCTTATAGTCCAGAAAATATGGTAAGATTAGTTTTAGACTGAATGTTCGTAGACAGTTTAGTCACTCAAAACTGCTCAAATAGATACTGGTTTCAATAAAATTGTAATGCAGTGTCGGGTGCAGTGTGTAACGGGCAGTGGCCGAAGGCGGGGACCCTGGTGGTCTGATCCTCGGCTGCAGAAGCTGGCTCTAG
>JARVJO010000002.1:1750243-1772086 GCA_031762555.1 Cynodonichthys magdalenae
TGGACTACTGTAATTCTTTATTATCTGGGCTCCAAAAAACTCTTGAACTGGTCTTCAGTTGATCCAAAATGCTGCTGTTAGAGTTCTAATGAGAGTTGGAAGGAGAGATCATATTTGTCTTGAAAAGGTCTCCTGATAGGAAGTTGCATGTCTATTTGATTAACTTCACTCCCATGTAAGAGGCGTTCTGAGCCAGACTTGCATAACATCCCAATCTGTTTCTACTTTTTTTTTTTCATCCACTTGCTCTAAAAATTAAAAGAAATATACTTTTTATTGTCAGAATTACTTAATAGAAAATCACAATTAAATAAGTTTTGCATGTCACAATTTTTTATGCTCAGATTTGGGGCAAATGCTCCACAAGGAAAAAAAAGAATCTTTGAAATGTTTTTATCTGGATTTTTTGTTATTTTTTTTTTTTTACTCACGTTATGACAGTTAAAGTCAAGAGAAACAGAAAAACTGATCAGACTTAAAAAATGGGTCTTCTGGTTCATCTGGGGTCCACTGCTGGTGGTGGGGCCTTGCCCCAGAAGAAACTAATATTTAGTTGTTTTCTACTGAAGTGGAAAAAAAAAATTCCCCTCCTTGTCTTTTAGGGCTTCCGTACTTTTGTGATAACTGCTTTGAAAGTATATTAACAGTAAATTAACACTAAATTTCCCCATTTCTATTTTTCAATATTCCATATTTCTCAAATACAGGGATGAATGTATAAAGACAAACGTCTACAAAAATACTTAATATTTTGGATTGATATGCTCTGAAAGGAAACAAAATTCAGGGTACAAAAAAGAACCACTGATTTCTTTTAGATTTGCATTTTTCATACTGTGCCAGCACTCCAAACAAATGAATGAAAACAAGAAGATGAGAAACAGCTTTCCTGCGGTAATTCTAAACCCATGCTCATTAGTCCAAGTCTTGTGACTATTCCAAACCTACCCCTGCAGCTGCATTACGAGGGCCTTGTCATTTGTTAATAAGTAAATATGTTTGCTGCCACCATCAGTCTCAGTGCACTGATGCCAAACGGGTTGTTTGTCTTTCAGAAACAGCAGGGGATTTGATTGAACCACAGTCTTTGACACTCAGAAGCATATTGAAGTTATTTTTGATGCAAATGATAAAACAACAACCACACAAACCCAAAATATGTATAAATACAAAATGCAGCCTATTTCTTCAGATGCAGTATTTTAATTAGTTTTCTTGTTTTTTCTTCTGCCATTAATTGTGTAAAAAAATGACAAGCTTTTTGAAACAAGAACTAAATGTCAAATCTATATGACCTGATATTATTTTACAAGGGAGAGCCCACAACAGCACTCTTCACTAGACAGGCAGACAGACACGTGGGTTTGAAATTGAGCCCCAAAAAAAGTCACTATAGAAAACTACAGGTCATAACAAAATGGTCTGTGTACTTTTTGGTTTTTACAAACAGGATGGTTATTTTATTTTTACTTCATACTCCAAATACAATTACATTTTATATATTTTTTCCCTTTAAATCTAAACATAATTTTCTGAAGATTAAAAATCAGAAAAATGTTTTCTCAGACATGGGAGGGGGCATTAGGTGGATCTGCATTATAAAATGTTTATTTCTGTCAATACATGCCTATAAATGATTCGTTACTTTGTGACCATGAACACTTTCCAGAGATACTTCTTGTGGCTTTTGACTAAATAACCCTCTTTTCTCAATTACATGTATTTCCTTGATTTCTCTCAGTAAATTTAATTATAAAGCTCCAATGAAAGCTGGGTATTTCCTATTTAATTTCAATATCCCATTGTGTTTTTTGTTTCTTTTTTCAAAATCCCATTGTAATGTTATTAGTAAACTTTCTCAAGTTTAGTAAAACGTCTTTACTACTATTCGATGTAGTGCTACCACAAAGTAAAGCATCTCTTTGTGTTAGATTTTCTGACTCCATGGAAGGAGTAATGAACTGAAAATCATAATAGAAATGGAAAAATAAATTAGGACTGCTGTAATATCCGTGCACCACACTCAAATGTTGAGTAATTCTGATATATGAACACTGAAAGCAAACCTGAATTTATATGAATAGAAAAAAAACTGATGTGTTAGATAAGTAATGATTTTAGCAAATAAATATTTTTACCTGTGTACCTGAGATGGCCCATTTCCTGTTGTCACTTGAGGGCTCAATCGATAAATCCTTCTTAAATATGAATACCTGTCAGATATATTCTGTCATGTGTAAAAACAAGGCTTTTGCCCTGGAGATTTATGGAACAGTGAAGTGGAAACAGCTCTGTTTTTGTGCCCTGCAGGACTGAAGTTGTAAAGAAAGGGATTAAATGGTCTGGAGCTTCACCTCTGAGCCAAAACAAGTAAGAAATTTCATCTAAGCAGAACATGTAGCCACCAAATGTATAAGATTTTGCTTCTGCTCTTGTAGAGTCAAGCATGCTTAAGGCATGATGGGAGCTTTAAAATGTGATGGTTCCACCCAGATGAATGAATTCACACGCTGTCAGGAAATGCAGTGCAGTGATTGCATCTGTACTGGTTTCACTGCTGCAGAGGTCAGTCCAAAGTGAAACCAAGCTCCACAAAAAAGGATTTATGATTTAACCAAACAGCAATGGTATGTAGGAGATGGACCAGACCTGTACTCTGTGAGGACAAGGAAATTAACCTGTTTATTAGGTGGGTGACCTACAGATTGTACACAGACAGGAATTTTCATTGCATTAAGCAGTACAGTGCTATCCTCATATCAGTCTGACAGTCTGTCAGCCACGTAGCATCTAATTCAGTCTGTGAACACAATTATAGGGAACTCGCATTACGTTTGCTGTGTCTGTTCATAGCAAGGTTTTAGAAAATCTTAGGAAGTTCTTGTTTGTACCAATTCAGTTTATTTATATGGTGCCAAGTCACAAGAAACACTGTCTCAGGGCTCTGTAAAAAAACAATTTACGTAAGGAAGTCAGCAGTTTGTGTTGAATCACTTCATCACAGTCTTCCATCCTGAGCAAACAGTGGAGAGGAAAAACTCCCTATTAACAGGAAGAAACCTCCAGCAGAACCAGAACCAGAACCAGGCTCAGGACAGACGGCCATCTGCCTCGACTGGCTGGGTTTGGGGACAGGAAAGATATCAAAATCATCCTGTTAGAAGAACATGGAACCATAGAAATTTATATATTTTTTTCTAATAGGTGTGCATGTGTGTACCTGTTGTTGCTACCTGGTGGGAACAATTTCTGACAATTTTCCTGGTACACACCACCTGGTGAGGACCCACTGTTTCTTATGGGGACAACAGCCTGGTTAGGAAATATTGCTGGTGGGTCAGGGTTTCATTTTAGAACTAAGGTGTGAATTTAGTTTAGATTAGGTTTAGGGTCAGGTGATCTTGTCATGTACCTGTGAGGTTGGAGCAGGGGATCAAGGTTAGGCTATAGAAATGACAGGTAAATGAATGGAAGTCAGTGCATAGTCCCCATGAGGATAGAAGAGCAAACGTGTGTGTGTGTGTGTGTGTGTGTGTGTGCGTGTGTGTGTGTGTGTGTGTGAGTTGTGCTCCTAGGCCAGTGGTGTACAAAGTTGGTCCTCATGGGCCGGTGTCCTGCATGTTTTAGGTGTTGCCCTGGTTCAACACAGCTGAACCTAAGGAGTGCTTAATTAGAATATTGTTTATTTTTAAATGAACATTACATAGTATTTTTTTGTGTTTACTTTTTTCATCTTGCCATCTCAAAGGGCAACAAAGGGTTAAAAGACAAGAAAATACAATGGATTTAAAAAATACACATTTTACAAGTGATTTCAGTAGTATATGCAGCTGAAGACTGTTGTGAAAACGTAGGTATCAGTTTTATGTATTTAAACATATTGTACTTGAGATAAATTGCTGATATTAGAGTTTTACACATTTTGTTTACTGAAGATTAAATTTTATTGCATCAAAAAATGACTCCTAAGAACTTTCTTAAAATAGGAAACCAAAATGAGTTTTTGCCTCTAATAAAACTATTTTGTTAACTTACACTTGTTTAGTAAGGTATGCAGATAAAAGATGAACCAGTAAACTTGCTGGTTTAAAAGAAGTTTCAGAAGCTGTGTGTGTTTACAAGTAAAGTTCTGCCTTACACCTCCACCTTGTTTGATCACAGATATTTACTGTTGAAACCTATTCTACTTGTTTATTCTTTTTTATTTTCTGTTTAGCAGCTGATTCACCAT
Organism: Cynodonichthys magdalenae; assembly: GCA_031762555.1. NCBI lineage: Eukaryota > Metazoa > Chordata > Actinopteri > Cyprinodontiformes > Rivulidae > Cynodonichthys > Cynodonichthys magdalenae. The sequence goes on from JARVJO010000002.1 coordinate 1,754,475, forward strand.
TAAATTTCCCCCTAAATGTCTTCTTTTAGATTCTGTTCGTCTGACTTCACCACATTGTTTTCATACAGAAACTACAGCCAGCTTAATTAAGGTCAATCACATGATTTAAGTGTTTGTGTGTTTTTGCTAAATTCAGCTTATTGCTTTGTTTACATAGGAAGTGAACCATAATTTCAAATTTGCATGTTGATATATCTGGACAACTATTGAAATAGTCAAAGTGCATCAATTCATTTTGTCCATAACTTTATTTATACTCTGACGTGTGTACCTTTGACAACCTTTCTATTTAACTTTATATTGAATAAAAAATGGTTAAAAAATAGTTATTTCAGTCACAAAGTTTTCATAACCCTGTAATAGGCATTAAGAAATACCTCGATATGTGTGCATATTGTTGTCTGGCCTCCAAAATCCCTGAACGTGTGCTGCTATTTATGACAAATCACACATTTACACATAAACACATGAAAAGCCTGTGAGTGAGAAAACAAACTGTTTTGGAACCAAGTCCCAGATGGCCATCCTGCCACTGATTGAGGCATCTGCAAGCGGCAAGATAGAAGACAGAGCTGGGTGTGGATCCAAAATTCTCCACAGAAGGATGAGCTCTTACGGCCACTCTCAACAGTGGATGGCCTGACACCGATGAGCTTTTCTTCCGATAGAAACTTGAGCCTAGATCCATAATCCCTTCCATCCAAAACTTCAGACTATTGAATAAAAACTTGCAGAAGTCATGCAGAAAGTGAAGCCAGTGCAGCAATGCTAATGCCTTTTTGATTGAGATAAAGGAGAAAAAGCACACGCCATAATGTTTTTTTCACCAAATCCAAACTGAGGGAAAATAAGCAGTGGCTTTCTTTGCATTATCACACCCTGCTGTAAGCAAAAGATTTTTCTGCCGTTTAGGCAAAATTTCTAATGAACAGCTGGAGGTCGTAAATGAAATGGCCATGCCTTAGGGAATTTTACACAAACTGAGCAAAAAACTGTTGCGTTAGCTGACAGTCATTCACAACACATACTCCAACAACTGACAGATCTTTCACAATCATCTTGAAATACCACATAAAATTGTGCCTAATAATTTTAAAGGTTGACTTCAACTCTATTTTTTCAACAGATGATCTACAGTATAGTCCTAGCAGAAAATGTGGCAGGTAAAACCCTAGGCCTTTAATTTAGACCTATGTTCAAATTCAAATTCAGTCAAACTCATCACAATATTATAAATAGAAAATTACAAAAATGCAACAATGCTTTGAAAAAGTAAACATGCTAATTATTTTTTTTCTTCTAATTTTTTTTATTTTCTTTGTGTCAAATTTGAACCAGGAACTGCAATCTTTTAGAGAAAGAAACAAAAACACACATTGATGCTCAATATTGACCAAACTAGTCAGAGTAACTGAGCCAGAAGCAACAAGTTAAGGGACTCATTAACTGAGAACTTTGGCATTACATTAAACATATAATCAGCTTTCTAAATCAAAATGCTTAGATTGTCAACACCTTTTCTCACCAAGTGTCAGCAAAATAAGTCATTTTATTATTCAGCATGAAACCATAGAATAATAGGAAAATAATTCAGGTGGTATATTTTAAGTTGATGATTTTTCCTTAGAAACAGATATGTTGCACTTTTGGTAATAACTTTGTAATTATAAATCAGCAGCTGCTAAGAGCACTTCTAAGGATATGATGCAGAAGAGATGTGTGAAAATTCCATTAAGAGCCTTTGCTCCCATCTTCTACACAGCCATTTCCTTTTTTTGGGCCAGGGTGACAAGCATTATAGATGGGAGAGCCAATTACTTTTTCTACACTATGCAACATTTATGAAACACTTAACCAGCGGTCTGGAGGTTAATTTTTCATTCACAGATAAGACAGAACCTTACACCCTGGAAAAAACTTAGAAGAGATTTGCCTTGAGTACCATGTGCTGTGAAAGGCATAACCTGAGTTGTTTCATTGTCACGAACCCCCATCCTTCACATATTAATGGGGTTGATTAATGAGGCACCTTTTCAGCACATGTTAAACATGCTCTGGGTGCAGTGTATTCCACACTGTATGTGTGGTTTAAGACTCCCACCAGTAATGGGACATTGATCTAGCTCCACTTCTTTCCGAGGCCAGATGGAGGGCCACAGATTAGTTGCTCAATAAACAATCTTCCAGGGCCTGGGTCATTTTCATCCAATTAGACAATGTCAGTGGACGATTGATAAATTGCTTCAGCTCAACAAACAAATGTCAAGCTTCATTATTGTATCATTTTATTCAAACCCTTATCTTTTCTGTTTGGTTTTGTTGTTTTTTCTTTTCAATTATGGACAATTAAAATATGTGCAGCCCAATGTGAGGCTTTAATGACCCACCTCTTGACATTGTTATTCATGATGTCTGAATGAAGGTCCACTACCACGCATTAGAACCATATTGAAGCTTTATAAATAGTTGCTGTACAAGCTCATCTTATGCTGCAAGCACTGAAAATCTACCCTCCTTTTTGGGAGGAATGTATAATTTCATCTAAGGTGCTTACTGATAAAAACAACTTGAGTAGATACTGTATCATGATGCCTTGTTTGATCCCCACATGACTCCTGCCTCAACACAAGCCTTTTTTCTGTCATCCTAGCAAGTAACTTAATAAAAATCATTCAGACCTTTGAATTAGTTGGAGTAGGAGTAGTTGAGAGTATCAATTATCATACCTGCAGTAGATATCAGTCAGTGCAATATCAGTTAGTAAAATCAGAGAGAATTTCTCATTGTCGTGTCAAGCTAACTAAACTAAATAAATATTTTTTTCAACATTTTAAGCAACTCAAACTTAAAAAAAAATTAAAGGGGACCTATTATGCAAAATTCACTTTTTTACATGTTTTTATGCAAAATTCACTTTTTATGCTTCAATTTGTGTCTGTACTGCTTCCAGAAACAGTCCAAGCACCAAAAAAGTACTCCCAGTTGTTTTTATATAAATGTGTGTGTTAGTGTCAGCAAACAAGTTGTTTCAAAAACCAGGGGATTGTGATGTCACAATCCAGGTAACCTAGCAACGCAATGCGAGCCCAGCACCTCGCCTGGTAACCCAAGTGGAGACTCCACCTACTTCTTCACAGGACGACCATGTTTGTTCTGCTGTTTTTAACACAGTCATGGAGAACAGAGATGCGTGGTTTAATTTTATTTGTTTTGTGTAAATAATTTCACGAAACTACTACCAGACTTTCAGCTGAAGGAAAGTTCCCTTCCCTGTCCCTACTGTTCCTCATAAATCTGCAGATTAAGGCAGTAAATGATGTGTTGTCTGTTTAGTGTTGCTGTTACTTTGGTAATAATATAGTTTGTCATTTAGCACAAACTAATGCTGAACAATAGTGTGTGGCCGTGATCGACGTCCGAGGAGGCAAAGCCTGGAAGCTTGTGATTGCAGGGCAATGCAGAATCTGTACTTTCACTTGAACTGTACTTGAAACTTTTATGGGAACAGTGTTACCAATACAAGTTTTTAGTTTTGCCAGTTGCAAACATAATCAGGACGCTAAAGGAGAAAAGGAATAAGACATTTAATTTTTATTTGAGATGTTGACAGCCAGCTACATGATTAAACAACAAACTACATATTTGTTAGAGGGATAATGAATAATGCAGAGAAACTTTGTCTTTAGTTTAAAAAATATTTAAACACTAAACTGAGTTCATTCCTCATGTTTTGAAAATAATACAAAGAGATGCCTGTCACACTCTCAATGCATTGTGCTCAATGTTAGAGCTAAGTCTTGCTTCATGCCTCTTTTTGTTCCACAAATTGTTTCTGAAAACTCATATCTCTGTGAGATGTGGCCAGCTTCATCTGTGATTTATGGATAGCCCAATAGAGCGTAAAGACAGACTGGTCTGTGTGCCTATTTCACAGAACTGTTTTATGAAAGATCCTTATGTATCTCAGCTGGACTGGGGACATCTTGGAGTCTTTCCAGAAGGGCTGGAGGAGATGGCAGTGGAAAGAGACGTCTGGGTCTGTCTGCTGAAGCTCCCGCCCCCATCTTCCAACTCAGAAACAACCCACAGATCATAGATGTATTGATGAATTTAGATGGATAGGTATGGGTATGGATGGGTAGATAGATTTGATATTGAATATGAATAATTATTATAGTTATTGACTTTGACATGAGCCTTCGATTCTACTTTTATAGTACGTTCAGACCAAACTCGTTTTGAGCATCTAAAACGCTCCACTGACACATGCAGATGGCTGTTTGTGCTCTTTTAGGTCAGATGCTTTCGGTGTGAACAAAGACGCGCATCAAGCGTGTCAAGAAGAGCCTCTGTTGTTTTCTTCTGCCAGTCTCTGTTTAATGGTGAATGAAATAAAGAAAGTGCCTTTGCTTGAGAGCAAGCAAATGTTGTGCTCACCAGATAATTAATTCACAATTTAATTCACCAGATAATTCAGAGGCGGTCTGAGTTTGGTGAGTTTCACTGCTCCAGGAGCTAAGAGCTGTCGAGGGGCGCTTTCAGAACTATTTTTGTCCCAAGCTCGGTTTAACACTGCAGTCAGTTTAACAAACCACTGACCCACATTGGTGCCAATATCTCCTGCCAGAACACCAACTACAGATGTTTGATTTCAGCTGAAGAGCTCCTGTCCCTTTGTTTCAGATTAGTGGACCCCTTTTTTTAACCATCTCTTCCAGCTCTTCTGGGAGAATTTGAAGTCATTCCCAGGCAAGTTGCGAGACATAGTCTGTGCAGAGTGTCCTGGGTCTTCATCCAGTCAGATACCTGAACCACCTCAACTGGCTCGTCTTGATGTGGAGGAGCAGCTCTATTCTGAGTCTCTCCTGGATACATGAACTTCTCATCCTATCTCTAAGGAAGAGTCCAGCTACACTGCAGATAAAATTCACTTTAACTGCTTATATCTGCAGTCTTGTTCTTTCAGTCACTACCCAATGTTTGTGGCCATAGGTGAGAGGACCCTAAACTGATTTTTTTTTCATCCTGCTTTCAGCAAAGGTGGACGCTTTCCCCCACTTTCTTCAGGCTTCCCTCATCTACCCTGCTTTTGCTGCATTTTGGAGCCTATTTTACATACACTGTCAATTGAGGATGTCAAAGATGCTTACATAATTGGATTAATGATCGCAGGATTTCTGCTGATTAGAGGTGGTGATTACCTGGGCTATCATGAAATATGGAAAGTGTCGGCAGCCCTTCGGGCTCTGTTAAGGCTGCCCAGATTATGGTTCTAGATTATGCCAAGGTGTCAATGCTCAGTGTCGCACGCCGGATGATATCATCGCTGAGGGTCGCAGGAAGCAGACACAACATCAGAATTTCTGAGACTATGGCTGGGGGGGGCTGTCCGGGTGACTGGTATCACAATTTTATAGTACAAATGTTCACGCATGCGCAAACAACACGTTCATGGCTTCAGATATTCCCCCCACTATTACTCACTGCCTTTGCTGGTTTCCTCCCTCCATTTCCCTCCATCCCCCACATCCCTCCCTTATGCCTCCTGTACCCCCATATCCATGATATACATCCTGTACAGATGTTTTTTATGTAACCTCATATTGTGTCATGAGAAGACATATGATGTTGTTTTTTATCCTCACCTATCCTCATGTTGGCGTTTTCTTTTTTTTCTTTCAAAAGGGCAGCACCTTTTAGGGCTGCAGACATGGATGGGGTGTTTCAGAAATAATTTTGCTGTATGTATGTATAATGTGCCTATGTACAATCACAATAAACACTTCTGCTTCTCTGAAACTCTGATCAGTAAATAGAGAGCTTCACCAAAACAGACCAGTACAGAGTCCGCAATACTGCGAAACCTGCACTGATCCTTTTGTCAATCTCACACTCCTTCTTTCCTCACTTATGAACAAAACCCCAAGACGTTTGAACTCCTCCACTTGAGGCAGAACCTCATCCTCAACCCAGAGAGAGCAATACACCCTTTTCTGACTGAGGACCATGGACTCAGATTTGGAGGTGCTGATCCTCATCCCAGTTGCTTCACACACGGCTGAGAACCGCTCCAGTGAGAGCTGAAGATCATAGCATGACCATGCTAACAGAACCACATCATCTGAAAATAACAGAAATAGAATCCTGAGGTCACAGAATCGGACTCCCTCCATCCCTGGCACTGAGAAATTTTATCCTTAAAAGTTGTGAACAAAATTGGTGATAATGACCGGCCCTGGTTAAGTCCAACTCCTACCCTGAATAGGTCAGACTTACTGACTGCAAATCAGCCACTGTGAGTCAGACAGCTTCCAGCAATATCAACTAAAACCCTGGACTTGTGCCTGGTGAGTTAAGTTGTAAATGTGTGTTCGCTATTTAATCATGCAGATCTTTGCTTTTATTAAATGAAAGCCTACGGTGAATGATGTTAGCATCAGCGCTAGCTACTGATAGCCTGGTTGTTTGTTAGCATGTTATTTGTAGCTAAGTCTTAAATTTAAAAAATAATATGCCTATGGTTAGTAGCCGCATGCTGGCAAATCTATATAAATGTCTTAATTTAACCTTCTCAGTTCTAAGTAAGCTTGGAATAATAAACAATCCTTTTCCCAAAAACATGCTTAAACATTTTGTTAACATCATGGCTGGATTAAAAGATGAGAATCTTAGCCCCCAGTGTCCTAGCACCCAGTGAATTTTCTGTTTAGAATGAGGGGGAAGAAAAAACGTCTAATCATAATACTTTTATGAAATTATTACCATTCTGAGGGGCTTAGGAACATTTTACCTCCAAATCTGTTGACATTTATGATTTTGCGTTTGTGTGTGTCTTTTGGAAAGACGAAGTAGTTGATGTCAGTAGCAGCAAACGGACATAGCTTCATGTCATCTATCCAGTCTGTGAGCAGTTGACGGTGAGCCACTGTTAAAGAATTGTCCTCGACGCTTTTTAAAACATCCTTACAGTATAAACACCTCTGATATGTGGTCATCTATGCCAAATTTCAGGTATACTGCTGATATGGAAGACCATTGTCAGAAGTTAAGTTATTTATGGCTTAAAAAGTGATATATTTTGAGTGACACACAACGTCCTTAACATTTATTTAAAATATTTTAGTAACTTACCTTACATTGCTTTTGCTATCTGTTGGCAGAATATAGCTGTAGTGTAAACATGACGTAAGCTAACGCTAGCTGATTAGCATGTCCGTTTTGCCTGTTACAGATGTAAACAATCTACACAAAAGTGTACTGCCATCATTGTGTAAGATTAATTAGCAGCTTGTCTTTCCATTAAGAGGCCATTTAATTGTTTCTAATGACTGCAACAATAAAAACAAGAACATAAAATCAACCCTGTTACTGATACATGCAGTGGTCTACGTGATAGAAAAATAATTTATACATTTAAAACTTTTATAACATATCTGGTTCTTCTCAGGCTAAGAGTCAGTGACCTATTTTCTGACCTAGAATGTAATCACAAACTTAACTGATTATCTTTGTTTTCTCACAGACAAAAATAGTTTTACAGGATCTGCTAAAGAGAGCTTACATTCTGTTGTGATATGTTATCAGACATTCTGTTCTTCTCGACGTCAGCAGTACTACAGTCATTGTATGTTTGATAAACAATTCTGTATAAGTGTGCCTGAGACTGCCTTGGGACACACATGCTGGAGATTCCTGTGTGTCAATAAATTCCTGACAGCCATTCACAGACTAAAGTGGTTTTATTTTTGGATCACTTGTTGTTTCTGCCTGGACAAAGAATATTGTTTTCCACAACAGTCTATACTATGTAAAAATATTATAAATTCAGCTGCAGCCACTCCTCCGACCAGGTAAGCAGTAGAGATGAAGGACTGATACTGATGTCTGAGTTCTTCATTCTTTGTAATGTTACTCAGTATTGTAATATCAAATATTGAGTTTATACAGTGACTTTGCTGTTGTATGTTGCTCTTGTAGAAACACATAGCTGCAGTTAAGCATCAGTTTATATTGTAGTCGTGTCATCATCTCAATACTGAACAAGTCATCGCACATCAGTCTATCAATACAATAACAGTAAAATAAAATGGTAACTAACCAATTGAGTGTAGTAACAGAAAGCCAACTGGATCCGCCCACCTACTGCTAAAAGAATACCACGAGCAAGCAGCAGAAGAAGCTCAGGTGAGGGGAGAAAATGTGTGCATGCATGCCAGAAGAGAGATTCTGTGCATGTGCAGAGGAAGCACGCACGAGACGAGACGTTGTGCACGCAAGAGTGGAGAAACTCTGTGCGTGCAAGTAGATCTCCATTCACGCTCGCTGAAATCTGTATTTCCCGTGGGCGGGTATGAATTTTGCTTCCTCGGATATGAATTTGCTCGCATGCGATCTCGTTTACACTCGCAACAGTTTTCTCATTATTTTCACACCATAAAAACCTCCCTCTGTTTGTTTTAAACTGAAGTGATATTTCAGGCTCAAACTGCTCCTGTGGTGAGAGAGAGAACTTTACTTCTTTCAAGCCCGCCATCAGTAAAAATTTCAGATCAAATATGCCCTGAAGATTTGGTGACTTCCGCCATGTTTCTGACCCAGCTGCAGCTCGTTCATGAGAGCGGCTGCGAGTTGCCATGCAAAGGCAAAACAACAGAGACTCTCATTGGATGAGACTCGCAAAGAAAGCTATCTAAAGCCAATAGTGAACAAGATCCCACCTCCCTGTCGTAACCACAGGGTTTGTGTTAGAGTTTCATTCAGGCCAAAAATATCTGACCTGGCCCGAGCCCATCTGTGTTTTTAGTCCAAGCCCGACCCGACAAGTTAAACCAAATAAGAGGCCCGAACTTGAAGCAAACCCGACATGTTATATTAATTAAGCTTTACTACATTTGTGGCTCTGTAGAGTAAGTTTTTCTATTTTTAGCTGTTTTCTTCTTTTACTTTCCAGCTCCATTATAGCCCCATCTCCACCAACATGCTTGTATGTGGTTCTGTGTCAGTAGAATGTGTCTCCAATGGTTCCAACTGCGCACAGCCGTGCTGTTTCAGAACCTCCTCTGCTGTTCGGAGCGAGTAGGCTACAGCACGCTTACGGTTTTGACGTCAGCAGAATGCTGCTTGTAGATTAGCTCTTGGATTGATTGACAAAAGAAAAGGTGGACAGAGATGCTTTTGTTTTGGAATATGAGCATGCAGCGTGATGCAACAACATGGTGAAAGCAGTGATAAAACCATGGTCTAACCTTTTTGGCGATCTTTGAAAAGGCAGAACTTGTAAACACTTCCTGGAGAGAGATAAAGGAGACAAAACTGAGCAGATAACCAGGAGGTTTTGAACAAACTGACTGCTCACGGTTACACAAGCACTTGTAAACAGCACCACAATGGGCGGGGCCTTAAACTGCATGAGCAACACTATTTTCTTTTCAGTCTTAATTTCTTCACTCGATTTTCTTTCTTTCCTCATCCAACATGGTAAACTTACTGCCTCCTCCTCTTTTACAACAAGTAGATTGACACAATTTTATGTTGTGCATTCTTATTTAGAAGCCCGAACCCAACCTGGCCATCAAGCAAATAATTTCGGGACTCAGGCCAGAAACTCTAGTTTGTGTGTGCCTGTGTGTGTAATAGCTGCGAGCTAAGATCTGACAGAGGGATATAAAGAAATAAACAACTGCGTTAACGCGTGTTAAAAAAATTATCACTGTTAAGCGTCGGCTTTACCACAAGAGTAATGCATTAATGTGCCCAGCACTAACACATATATATAATTTAATTGGTATATAAATAGTGCATAATTTAGAATATAAACCGAATTGTGGCCTTATGCTTGTATTATTTGTTGCTCAATGTTAATTTATTGAGCAGCCATTGACATTTAAAATCAGTTTCTTAATGGTTTATTATATTTGTTGAAGACAAACTCTTTATTGCAGGAAAAGAATTGACTGACATCTCAAAAAAATAAAAATAAAACAAAATTTCACTATTACAGCTGATGATCTTTGTGTTAATTAAGAATTTTATCTGATGCTTTCATGAACTCTGTTCCTTTGAAAAATATATTCCAAATAAAGCTTACTCACAGATACAGCTGTAACAGTATCAGTTAAGCTGTAAAATAATCCACTATGTATATCTTGAACTGAATCTAGCCTGCACTTAAAACTCACTCTTGATTTTCAATTAACTTATGCCCAGCTTGATTAAAAGATAATTACACTTTATCTTAATTACAACTTTCTCTTGCAACAATCAAACTTTTATGAAGTGGTTATAAAGACAGGTATAAACTAATCCAACTTAAATCTGCACTCACAAGATTTTCATCTATTTTTCAAATAAATGTTTTACTATTGGGGTTGAGACTTAATATTGTGTTCTCTTCTGTCACATTTTCATACGTATGATGAGAGCAACTGAAGTTACTTAATCAACCTCTCAGTCAGTCAGAGTAACACACTGTTCAACAACTGCTGATGTGTTTTATGTGTCAATATTCATTCGAGGTGGTCATTAATTTAATTTTTGTTTTACACCCAAAGTTAATTACAAAGCTCTACTATGCTTATCATCCTCTGAATTTATGATTACAGCAATTTCCAGTGCTCAGCTGAAGATAATAAGTTAGTGGGAGCACCCATGTGGAGGTAATACCTCTGTGATGGTTTGAATCATTGCTGCTGTGCCAGAGAGAGCTCTCTGCTGCACTCCAACCAGTTCACCAGGGCTTTGTTTTAACATAAGAATATTTGCTGTAATTAATGCTCAAACAGGTTAATGGCTAAAAATATCACGTCAGAAAACATTTTGATCCGCTTTTTGTATGGGGGATTTTACACAGTATTGAAACACTATAATTTGGGTGTAGAGAATGTCTCAGTCAAACAGGATGAGTCGTGGATGTATGGGAAGAATACTGTATGTGTGTTTGTGTGTGTGTGTGGTGGGGGTGGGGGGGAACGCAATGATTAAACCAGCACAGACACAAAGTCAGGTCAGTGCTCATGAATTCCACAGATGTTACAGTCTGTCAAATCATTACCCCACAGTTCAGAACGAGTTGAGAATCTGCTCTTTGAAGATCATATTCATAAAAACTTTGCTGTACATCATTGCTGATATGACAACTGACACTATACGTCTGGTTAACTTTAGGCAATATATATCGACACTAAATATTTATTTAATTTATTCATCATTTTTTTACTGAATATTACATGTCTGGCAGATCGTTTTCCTCCTCTTTTTCAGGTTCAGTAGCAGGCTGGAGCCAATTAGGATCTTTAAAAGCTGATTGGATAGAAATGTTGAATGGACCAACCAGGACTCCACCACACCCTATTAAAGCTCACCTGGAGGACTGCTCTTTCGCTTCTCCCTGCTGTTGATTGCTTGGTGCACCTGTGCGGCTGCTGCTGCTCAATTGTTTAAAGGTTTGTGATGGGAGTTAAGAGGACTAGGTAAGTTTGGGGTACTCTTTCCGTTTTCATCACGTAGGTAACTTTATGTTAAAAACACTAGGTAAGTAGGTTGGTGCCACCCATGTATTGTTTTGGTGAGACCGTTTTTTAGAGAAGTTTATCAGGGTTTTTTTTTTTTTTCATTAATTTGCATTTAGACCAGATTGTAGACAGGCCCTGTTTTGTTATGCTTGTTGTTTTTTTGTTTGGCACCACCTAATGGTCCCTTTCTCCCCCACATGTTGTGCAGCCTTTTGGAGCAGGATAAAGAAAATAAAGCAAATCTTTTTTACACCTTTACAGTGACTATTGTCTATTTATTGTGGTTGTTGCATTGCTGCCCCTTTCTCAAAAGAAGGGGTCGTAACATAAGTGGGGGCTCATCCGGGATCTTATTCCCTTAGCTGTAGACAATCATAATAATAAGTTGTTGTAACTGTAAAAATGAGCTTTGACCTGTATATTGTTAGTGCACCTAGTTATAAGAAGGTTGAGTTGTGTTGTAAGGATGACTTGTGTATTGCTGCACATTTTCAAATTTCTGTGAAAAGCAGGACGTTAAAAAATAAATTAAAAATACAGTATTGCACAAATTAGTTGAACTAAGTCTTTGGGGACCCAAGTAAGACTGGTCCAGTTGTCTTTGATGATGATGATCCTTCTGTTTAATTAGGTGTTCCACCTGTGGAAGGAAGTACAGCCATGGTGACTCCCCAAAAAGTGATGGTGGAGCCTCCTGCAACATTACCTCATTTTGACCCTGTGTCCCCAGACCTCAGTGGATCCAGTGGTAACGCCAGACTTAAGGTTCGTCTTGCTCACATTCAGTTAGAAGCACAGGAGAGGGAGCGAGTGCGTAAAGCAGAGTTTGATCTCAGACTCCAGATTCATCAGTTGGAGATTGAAGCTGAGGAGGTAAAATTAAAACCGCTTGAAGTGGAAGTTGTGAGGCTTTCACAAATTCAGACCGTTCCAAGCTCATCTGTTTACTCTGGTTTTATGCATGTGTCACCAGATAGAAACAGATTTGATGTGAGTAAAAATACTGCTTTAGTCCCAATATTTAGAGACTGAAGTTGATTCCTATTTTAATGCCTTTAAAAGGATTGCTACAGCACTAAATTGGCCTAAAGATGTGGGCTGTGCTACTGCAATGTAAGCTAATGGGTAAGGCTCAAGAAGTTGTGTTCTCTCTTTCTACTGAAGACAGCATGAGGTATCCTGTATTGAAAGAGTCTATATTGCAAGTGCTAGCTTTAGCACATGATCACCCAATGTCAGGGCACTTCGGCATAACTAAAACCTATAATAAAAACCTCAAACATTTTTTTTTTTGGCCAGGACTCAAGTCTGATGTTTCACAATATTGTCGTACCTGCCATGTTTGTCAAGTTGCTGGTAAACCAAATCAGGTCATTCCCCCTGCTCCTTTAACATCAATTCCAGTAATGGATGAACCATTTGGTAGAGTGAGTGTTGACTGTGTGGGACCTTTGCCTAAATCAAAAAGTGAAAACCAGTTCCTTCTGACAATAATGTGTGCTTCCACTCTGTTCCCTGAAGCTGTGCCCCTGCGGAGGATTACTGCTCCTGTCATCACCAAAGCACTTGTGAAGTTCTTTTCAGTATTTGGTCTTCCCAAAGTTGTCCAAACTGACCAGGGAACCAACTTTAAATCTAGGACTTTTGCACAGGCACTAAAATCATTAGGTGTAGAGCATGTTACTTCAGGCTTGTACCATCCTGAAAGTCAGGGTGCACTTGAAAGGTTTCACCAGACATTAAAATCCATGCTATATAAACACTGTGTAGATGTACATAGAGACTGGGATAAAGAAATCCCATTTCTGTTTGCTGTGCGCGAAGCAGTGCAGGAATCTTTGGGTTTTAGTCCTGCTGAACTAGTGTTCGGACATGAGGTTAGGGGACCTCAAAGTTCTCAAAGAACAGCAGTTCTACCCTCTAAAACTGTTAAAAGTATTTCTGAGTATGTTGCAAAAATGAGAGAATGCCTTCAGTCAGCCTGCACTTTAGCAAAAGATGCCTTCAAGGTGCCAGGCTCAGTAATGAGGTTTAGTCTGACATACCCCAATATTTATAATTTACCAGGTACTCGTGCAAAGGACATCCAGAAACTTATATTAATTATTACTTATATTAGACTTTCCATGTCTCTTTGGGGATGTTCCTACCCAGACAGGGGTGATGTTTCATGACATAAGGATTTTAGCCTTTGAAAGTCTTAAAGGGTTGCTTTCTTGTTCTCCTGTTCTTAATATCCAGTTTAAATGGTAGATTGAAATCTGGTGCAGTGATGCCAGTGCAGTTGGGGTGGGAGCTGTCCTCCTACAGGAAGATAAGAACAGCATTGGTCATCCTGTAAGTTAATTCTCAAGGAAATTTAATCCTCATCAAAGCAGATATTCAACAATTGAGAAGGGAACACTTGCATTACTTTTGGCATTGCAGCATTTTGAGGTTTATCTTGGCTTGAGTGTGAAACCCATAGAGGTCTTCACAGACCATAACCCACTTGTCTGTCTTTCCAGGATGTACAATAACAATCAGCAATTTATGCAGTGGGCTCTTATCATCCAGGAATATAATCTCAGGATCTGCCATAAAAAGGGGTCAGACAATGTCTTGGCTGACGCATTGTCACGTGCACTGTGACCCCGATTGTCTTTAAATGTTCCAAACCTCTTGTTTGGACTTGTAAGAGTGGGGGTGTTGCATGTCTGGCAGATCGTTTTCCTCCTCTTTTTCAGGTTCAGTAGCAGGCTGGAGCCAATAAGGATCTTTAAAAGCTGATTGGATAGAAATGTTGAATGGACCAACCAGGACTCCACCACACCTTATTAAAGCTCACCTGGAGGACTGCTCTTTCTCTTCTCCCTGCTGTTGATTGCTTGGTGCACCTGTGCGGCTGCTGCTGCTCAATTGTTTAAAGGTTTGTGGTGGGAGTTAAGAGGACTAGGTAAGTTTGGGGTACCCTCAACATTTTCATCACTTGGGTAACTTTATGTTAAAAACACTAGGTAAGTAGGTTGTTGCCACTCATGTAATGTTTTGGTGAGACCACTTTTTTTTTTTTTTAAGAAGTTTATCAGGGTTTTTTTTAATTTTCTTTATTTTACATTTAGACCAGATTGTAGACAGGCCGTTTTGATTGGCACCACTTAATGGTCCCTTTCTCCTCCACATGATGTGCAGCCTTTTGGAGCAGGATAAAGAAAATAAAGCAAATCTTTTTTACACCTTTACAGTGACTATTGTCTATTTATTGTGGTTGCCTCAGCTCTACCAACTGAGCCACCGTGCTGCCCCCCAAAATATCAACTATGATACTTATAATTTTTTCTGATGTTTCTAAATAGTCAATACAAATTACAGTGTAATTTTCAAATCATCAAATGTTATGCGTATAATTCAAATGTTACTGGATAAAATCTTTCTATGATAGTGTTTTTTCCAAAAACATTTTTAGAAAGTCTGTCCCAAATTAGCACACACAGCAGAGTTTCAAAAAATATTTTATAGGTTGTAAAGAACTGAAAATGGTCATTTGTAAAATTTGCAGCAGTATTGGGTCACATTTACTGAAATCAAAAGCTATTTCAAATAAAAAACAGATGTTACATTTCAAAATACGATCCATTAAATTAGTGAGTTTTAAGCAATTTTCTGCTTGGATTTCTTTGCAGGATGTCAGAATAACCTCCCAGAGCTGCTGTTTTGATGTGAACTGTCTCAGACTCTTATGGATCTTTGGCTTGAGGCTTCAAAACTTCTCACTAAAGGTTTTACACTTATTGAGGGGCCACATTTTTTATGCTCATTGCAGCTGATGATGCAGTGGTATTGTGGTAAGCAGAGAACGTTACCTTCTCTCCTATCAAAAATTACTACTGATCTCCTCCAGGCTTCCGGCGGAAAAGTCATAAATGCCGCGGTAAACGCGGAAGATGGCTGCTAAAATTAAAGATCTGCTTGGCCTGTTATACTCCAACTCTCCGAAAAAAACATGGATTATTTCCCTTGTCTGTTGCGCCTTGGCGTCTTTTGGATCCTATCGACACCTGTCTTGTACCTGTCACCGGCCTGGATTTGGGTTTTAGACCTGCATGTCTCAGCTCCATCAATCATTGGAGTCTAAAGACGTGGCTCCCCGGTCCACCAGATCGCAGGCCATGGTTTCTGCCAGGATTGGCCTGGTGAACGCCAGATCTCTGGCAAACAAAACTTTTATCCTGAGGGACTTTTTCAACTCAAGCCGTTTGGATTTTCTCTGCGTGACAGAGACTTGAAATGAGGCCAGTGATTCCAGTGCCTTTGTGGAACTTTTACCGGATGGTTATTCATATCTGAGCTCCTCTCAGATGTCAGGCCGCGGAGGAGAAACGGTAGCCTGGCCCTTGCCTTCCTATGCAGTTCCACTCAATTCTAGTTTCCCTTCACTGCTCAGTCTGGGATTTCTCCCATAGACAAGGATTTTTTTACCTGGGCCAATCAGCAAACAGAACGAGGAGTTTTCAACAACATCGATTTTCTGCGCTGCGTCTGTTTGTAGTTTAGCAGTGGCAGTAGAGGAAGCCAGTTCGTGTTAAGTCTCCCAAATCAATTTAAATTTGTCTGACACAGCCTGCAGCATCATTTACAACCGTCTCGTTCAGCTCCCTATTTCTCTCCTCTCAGAAGGGTTGTTTACAGCTCACGGAATGGTTAGCTTCCTAGCTTAGCCTCTATAAAAGAGGAGCTCGCGCAGGCACACACATCCATGGCGGCCAACCAATCCAATCATTTTAAACTTCAACAGAGGCCACGCCTCCAGCAAGCAATCGCTTCTCAATAGCCAAGAGTCCAGACCCTCTGTACAAAGTAACGTGAAGGACAAGGGGCTGGTTTTTACCAGGCTAGAGGAACGGCGTTTGTTTACAAAAAGGACTTTAAGTGCAAGTAGCACTGTCTTTTTTTCAGTTTTGAGGTGACTTTATTTGAGGTGAGTGACTCTGATCCACTGTTGTGTGCCATCATCTATCCACCTTCCAAATATAATAAGGAATTTCTAAATGATTTTTCTGACTGGAATAATGACTGACTGATTATGATTGTGTCCTTATTGTTGGGGATTTTAATATACAGTATGTCCATATATACTTGGATAAAGACATTTTTCTAATTTTGGTTCTAGACATTACCACAATGAATTTTAAACAAAATAATTCTGATGCAGTTGAAGGTCAAACTTTCAGCTTTAATTTAGTGGGTTGAACAAAATGATTGCATAAAAATGTGTGGAACCTACGGAGCACGTCCGGTGACATGGTAGAAAAAGAAATTATCACGTGGCCACGCGATAACGTATTCCCACGCAATAATTATCATGTGGCCACAAGATAATTTTCTGCAGTCTGCTTGCGGTTCAATCTAAAAGTATAGCCTAATAGAAAAAGATTATTGGGCTAGTGTTGAGATTACATTCAAAGCCCTAGTTAAGTGTTGGGAAACTGATTTTGTTACTGTGTTCCTGAACGTTACAAAACTCCGATCAGTCACGTCAGAACAATATGAATGAATGTGGTTTATCTTTCACTTAAATACTCCCATTCAGGTACGAGTCCCTCATAACAATATCTAATTGAGTGTATTACGTGAATCCAGTGTTTGTGGACAGCGACCTATTTGAATGTCATAATTCATCCCTAGAATAAAATAAAATGAAATTATTTCAAAATTGTCCATGTTAACAATCGAAAGTGAGAATGCGTTATCACATGGCCACGTGATCATTATTATGTGGGAATGCGTTATTGCGTGGCCACGTGATAATTTCTTTTTCTACCATGTCACCGGACAGGCTTCGTAGGAACCAAAGCATTTTTCAAACACAATCCCTTCATTTCAGAGGCTCAAAAGTAATTGGACAGATTCAATAATTGTAAATAAAAGGTTCATTTCTAGTACTTTGTTGAAAACCCTTTGTTGTCATCGACTGCCTGAAGTCTTGAACTCATGTACATCACCAGATGCTGTGTTTCCTCTTTTTTAATGCTCTGCCAGGCCTTTACTGTGGCGGTTTTCAGTTGCTGTTTGTGGGCCTTTCTGTCTGAAGTTTAGTCTTTAACAAGTGAAATGCTCAATTGG
>JARVJO010000002.1:1803646-1814032 GCA_031762555.1 Cynodonichthys magdalenae
TGTGGTTTAATTTTATTAAGTCTTCTAATCTAGACAAAATATTAATACCTAAATATATAATATTACCTGACTGTAGTGTTGTATTAAGAGGGTTGTTAAAAACACAGTTAATTGGAAGAACTGTAGATTTTAACCAGTTTATAGAGTAGTCAGGTACTCTTGAAAAAGAGTTTATTAATTCAATAACCTGAGATAGAGAGTTTTCTGAATGCTGAAGAAAAAGTAATATATCATAAGCATAAAGACTCATTTTATGTTCTATGTTTTTGCATTGTATGTCTTTAATATCTTTAGCTTGTCTGATCGCAGCAGCTAATGGTTCAATGAAAGCAGCAAATAAGGAGGGGGATAGTGGACAACCCTGTCTGGTACCCCTCTGTAGACAAAAACTAGAAGAGATTTGGATATTTGTCCTGACAAATGAGTCAAATGAGTTCCTACAACATCTAATTTTCCTCTGGGATCAATAAAGTACTATTGAATTAAATTGAATATAGACTGAGCTAACTTCTCTTTACTTCATTCATGAGGATTTACTCAGAGGTTTTCCCAAGGGAGCTTCAGAAGTCAAAGCGGGACAATCAGACTAACCTAGTTTAAAAAAAAATTTGGCACAAGTCACAGAAAACTCAGCGGTTACTCAGCTGAATGAGACCTTTACCACTTGTCTTAACAGTTCAACCCAGCCTTAAATACTGAATGTGATCAGTGACAGCTGTGTGATCTGCTGCTGAGCAATCAGCACAGCGTAGGTGGAAAACCTGCAACACAGGAAGAGGAGGGGGAGACTAAAGAATCCTGACAGTTTTAAGAAAAATATACTTTGAATTTTCTGCCAGAATTATAACTCCTATGTGTCGTACAATTTTATTCATTCCCTGAGGTATGAAAGCATCAAAGGGCCACAGGCAGTCACAAAAGTCATTCTACAATTATTAGTCTTATGAACCAATAAATTAGCTTTACGATGATTGATCAACATCCTGTTCTTTCTATGAGGTTTTCAGTTGTACTGTGAGCTTAAGCTAGCTGGGGAAAATTAAACACATCAATCAATAAAAAAAAAACAATTTTGTTTTCTTCACAGCATTTAAAAAACAATTGTTAAGCAAACTCACAATGTTACTTGGAAAAAATAAATTGCCTGGGTGCTGTCGTTTTTAACAGCCTAGTTCCTAAACTGTGGATAAAAACACTGGTTTCTTTAACAAAAGCATGTGTTTTGTTATTTTTAAGTATGAATGCAGAAAAAACGATATTTCCGCATTAAAAAAAGTCCTATTTCTTTTAACATAGAAGGAAATTTTGTGAGTGGTTAGATTTTAGATACAGTCTTATATTTTACATTTTGTGATCAATTATTTCCATTTACTTTAAACGGGTAGAGAATCAGTAAGTTTCTAAGTAATGTGTCCCTTTTCAGCAAGATAAACAAGGACTTGTTGACATAATGTAACAGTGCTGACATAAAAGGTGGGTGTTGAGGGGATTCCTATTGAAATGGTATATGGTAAATGGCTTTAACTTATATAGCGCCTTATGAAGTCCACCCGTTATGGCAAGCCATTTTAGCATAAAATCGGTTTAGTCTGACTATCTGTAATTACATTCTAGATATCTGAAAACGAGTTTTGACTAAGAACTATCCTGAATGGTAATTTGAGATATCTATATTAACATTCTGACTAGTCATAGTTACAATTCAAGATATAATAAAAGGAATTTTGACAAGTCAAAATGTAATTCAAGATATCTAAAATGACATCACTGGATTTGTCATTTGAAGGGTCAAACATCTGTAATTACGATTCAAAATATCTCAAACGTAATTATGACTAGTCAAAATTACATTTTTCGATATCTCAAATAAGAATTTGCTCGCAAGCCCCCATGCTGCCACTTAGCTGTCCAAACAGTTGCCTGCAGAATTTTGTGAAGCTGCAATGACAGACAATAAACTATCTTTTTTTATTCATGTTGAGCACGAGCTACAGAGATATAAATTTTGTTAAAAACATGAGAATTTGAGCTTGACTGACCTCTAACACTGCAGACCACCTAATAGCACATTACAGTGAGGTTAGTGGTTTAGTATGACTAATTGTAAATCATAGCTATATGCAGGCCAGATAGCTCATGGTGTGCTGATGCTGAAGCTCATTTTATTCATATTTTGTATTCATATTTTATAAAATAAGACTGTGTTGCTGGTTTATTAGATGATTCTCTCTATAGGGAGCACCAGAGCAGCAAAATGTCCATATTTTGTGCATTAACCAGCACAGCTTGAAAACAGATTATATGGGATAACTTTTTTATATTGAACAATAGTTTTGGTTATTCGACCATTTATAATATTTTGTCATCGTAGCTATTTGGCAATTAACAAAATAATAACAGACAAAATAATAACAGCTGGAACTGGTTCTCATCTTTTGCTGTTTTTTTTTTTCTTCACATTTTGAAGGTTTCCCAGTGACAGACTTTTATATATTGCTGTGTACAGAAGGGTCAGGATAGTGTTTGAAAAAGAAATAAATTCAAAGGAACAATCAAACATGTTTTCCCTATTAAAATCTTTTTTCTTTAAAATTTATTTAATTCCTTATTCATACATTTTTAAATATATTTTTACCCTGTGTAAATTGCCTGTTACTTTGCTGCTGATGCACCTGATTTTCTCCACTGAGACACAATAAAGATGATTTCTATTCTTATTCATTTATAACTTTATTAATGTGTCATACAATATATATATATGTCTGTCTTTGATAAAGTTTGAGTTAATTTCGAGACATAAAGAAAAAGAAAGACAATAAAAAAAAGAAAAATACATATACCTGTTAACAGTAGAAAAAGAAAGAAACAAATGTATAATATATTCATCCATGTATACACAGATATATACAGCAATATATTCAGTAAGGATAGAACACTAAGTCATCCAATTCATGTTTTATAAAATATTGCTATTTAGAAATAAATATAGTCTTTGTTAAAGAACATAAAACAAAATATTTCTACATGAAAGCTCAGATTTTTAATGTGTGACAGTGTTCTGTCCCATAACTACATATCTGCTGTTTGCAACAAACCAAACCGTGTGAAAATCTGGTAAAAATGTATGGAGCAATGATTATATTTGTTTGGGACCTATCCAAGATGGCAACCGCGGTGAAACGTTACGGTATCTACGTGTATAGCTATGATGTTTGTGTAGTACATTTTCAAATGTAACAAATGCTACGTAATTCTGTGACATTTTGACTTGTCAGAATCATTATTCAAGATATCTTGAATATCATTTTGACTAGTCAAAATGATATTCAAGATATCTTAAATAGAAAAGCCCTCTAGATGAAAAAAAATATTCAAGATATCTTAAATTCATTTTTTATCTTAAAAGGAATTCTGACTAGTCATTATTTGCTTTCAAGATATCTGTAATTGAATTTGCACTAGTCAAATCTTTATTTGGGATATCTAAAAGTACATTTAAGATATCTTAAATAATGATGTCATTTCAGGTATCTTTAATTGGAATTATGACTAGTCAAAACTAACTTAGAGATATCTTGAATTGTATTTTTGACTAGTCAAAATTCCTTTAAAGAAATCTTGAATTGAATAGACTTCAATGGTGAATCTGACGTCATTTAGTCAAAATGTAATTAGCGATATCTGAAATAGGTATTTTGACTGGTCAGAATATAATTAGAGATATCTTAAATAACAAATATGACTAGTCATAATTCAATTTCAGATATCTGGAATGCAAGTATCGTGAATTCGATTTTTTGCTAAAAGGGCTTGC
Organism: Cynodonichthys magdalenae; assembly: GCA_031762555.1. Taxonomy (NCBI): domain Eukaryota; kingdom Metazoa; phylum Chordata; class Actinopteri; order Cyprinodontiformes; family Rivulidae; genus Cynodonichthys; species Cynodonichthys magdalenae. The sequence goes on from JARVJO010000002.1 coordinate 1,807,461, forward strand.
CATACTCGTGGACCCCAAGGCACTTTACACTTTATGCATTCACTCCTTCACACACACATTTACACACTGATGGTGGTAAGCACCAGCCACAGCTGACAATATTAATTGCTGTCTTTTCAATGACAGACTAAATCAATATAATTAATATAATATATAATATACAATATAATATGACCTAATTTCCCTCTGGGATAAATAAAGTATTTTTTAATTGAATTGAATAAAAAAATCACACAATATTTTGTCAGATGAGAAAGGTAGTACCTGTATTGACCATATTTATGTTTTATAATCGTTGGTATAAGCCTGACTTTATAAAGTGCTTGTTTTATTGATTTTCAGAAGGCAGGGACTGGGTTAATTAAGATCTTTTACAATATAAATTACTACCTTATGGCATTTCTGGTCAATTTTATGAAGCAATCAAATCTCTGTTTAAAACCCCAGTTGCATGTGTACAGGTGAACGATCTGAGGACTAACTGGTTCCCCACTCCTTTTGGGGTGAAACAAGGTGATATACTTTATTATCACCTGCTTTATTTTCTTTGTATATAAATGACATAGTAGAGGAAATTAAAGAAACCAAGCTTAGTATTTTTATTGACAATCTAAATCTGGGTGTTTTGTTGTATGCTGATGATATTATTTTGCTTGCAGAGACTGATGTGAGGTTACAAAAAATGGTAATATTCTGAATGGCTGGTGTAAAAAAAGGAGATTGTCTCTTATTAATAATACAACTCAGGTAATCCACTTCAGAGGGAAATCTGAACAGAGAAATTCATACAGGTTTTTGTATGGACAGACATCTTTACTGCTGCTAACCGTATAAATACCTTGTATTGGTCTTCAATGAATTTGTGTGCTGTAATGAGGGAACTAAATACTTTGCTGGGAGAGCTTTGGGAACTATACCAAGTACAATGAAGATTTTACCTTAAATAGGCTTTTCTGTTTTAACAAAACTTTTTGATCCAATGGTTGGTTTTATTTCGTTTTATGCCACTGAAGTGTGTGGTTTTGAGGAAACTACTGTAAATGTGTAAGTGTTATCCAGAATAGAGCTATTGTATCAGATGCTTCTTAGGTGTTTACTAGTAGGCTACTAAATTGGCAGTGGAGGGTGACATGGGATGAGAGCACTGCATAATAAAACAGAGAGTAGAGATGCTTCATTTATACAACTGCCTCACTCTGCTGCCAGACGTCAGGCTGACCAAAAACATTTTTTATGGGACTGTTCCAATAATTATTCTTGGGCAAAGGAAGTTGCCACATTGTTAGCCACTTCTGATGCAAACTACATTTATATAAATACATTGCAGTGCAATTAAAATTATTTAAAATATGTATATTTTTAATGACTTCAAAAAACAATGGAAACAGGACATTTGTAGAAAAGCAAACAGGAATTACATTCAATCTAAGGAACAGTATTGTACTGAACCCTATGTAAAACTTGGGGTGTTGTCTTCCTGGGAATTCCACTTTGTAGCCTGTCTCTGACATCCCATGTTATATTGAACTTGGCCTTCCATTTGGAAATGGTACTAGGTCTCACTCCAAATATTGCCACAATTCAGTTTTGCAGAACACCAGCTCTAAGTTGCCCTATAGCACAGACCCTATCCAGATCAGTAAAATGTGGCATGCCAACTCTTGGAGCAGACACCTATTGACCACTATAGCAGGGCCCAAGCTCACAGGTGCTGCCAAACAGTATCAATAATCTCTAAATTAAACTTTCTCTGATTCTCAGAGTGATTATTTGAGTAACCCCTGGTTTTCTCTATTTGTGTTTTCAAACTCACCTGTGACTCACCGACAACCTGCTACTATCTACAAACTTACCTCCTTGGGCCTCCCTCCTGGATCAGCTCCAGTCCTGTCACTCATCTTGCCATACTCACCATCTGCTCCACACCTTCCCCAGTTTCTTTACCCCCCTCTCCAAGCCAGCCACCTCCATAAACTCTGTAAGCATAATATCAGTTCAGGTATCAGCTTCTCTGTATCACTCTATATGCCTCTGAGGATCTCGCCACAGACGTTCCAGTGTCAACTTCTTACACTGTAAATAAACTCACTTATCAATTACTACCTGTGTCCTGGTCTCACTACTCACCTTGTAAACGTGATACAGACCAGAGAGAAGAAATGCAAAAGTTGGCAAAGATCAAGATCTGACAATTAAAGAAAATTGTGCTGTGCTGTCAGCACTGAGAAGTAAATGAAGAGTTATTTCTGGTATTTTTCCAAGCTATTATCCATATCATTACCTGAAAACTAAATCTTTTCTTTTCACATAATGCATCCTGTGACTAATCCTCTCTATTTCATGAAATAGCTGTGCTGCTGATGGGTTTTTAAGGAGAATAAATGTTGATGCAGTTCAGCTCAGTAGTTGTTGGTGGGATAACTCCACGTGTTTTCTGAAATGCACCCCAGGGAATACTTTCATGAGAAGTCAATTCCTTTCTGAAAAAGGCACGCACTAACAGCAAGCCATAGCCTTACAACCACCTGAGCTAAATTAGAAATAGCCAGGTGAAAACGGCTATGAATACTGAAGAGGAAAAGAGAGGCCTTTCATCACCTAAATGTAGAACTGAAGAGGAGAGGCAGGAAAATGGTATGAACCCCAAAGACAGCCGAGCACTCTCCATGCACTACGTTCACACTGCAAGCAATTGCAACCCAAATCTGAATTTTTTGTCCCTATGTAACCCACATCAGATTATTTCCTGACAGTTTGAACGTGACACATGCAATTCTTTTCAAATGCAAAGTAACAGGGTTCCTAAGGCAAGTTAAATTTAAGACATTTTAAGACCTCTTTAATGCCCTTTCAATTAATGGAAAAAAAAGCAACAATTTTACTGAAATGTCTATTTTAACACAAAACAACTGTGCATTCAGTAATTTATTTAACAAGATAAATAAATGTTACAAATAATTGTAATATTTGAAAAGTATTACAATCATCCAACTTACAATGTGTTAACATTTTTAAGACCTCTGAAAGATTGATTTAATTCATTTTAGTTATTTTTAGATTGATGAATTCCTTTCCTTTTAAGACTTTTTAGGGACCCGCGGGAACCCTGAGTAAGTTAAATAGTTGGAGGTATTAACTCAGATAAAATATAAAAAAGGTAATCTTCTGTTGGGGGTGTGACCTTCTCACCCCCCTGATGACATCATCTTTTGCATATTTGTTTATTGAAATATCTGAAGAGCTTATTGATAAGAATCTGCTGATACCTTGTTTTTAAAATTTGGTTGGTTTATAGCAAAGTTTAACTTGGATGATCACAATGAAAAAGGGGGTGTGGTTAGAAAGGGGACCCTGGGGGACAGTGAGACCAAACTTTTTTGTTTCTGGTAATATGCATTTTCTGAAAGAGCGGAACTTAGGGTACATAGAAATACCAGAGACGTTCAGTAGTGTGTGCGTGTGTGTGTTCATGTGTTGGTGTGGGTGGGGGGTGGGGAGGGGGAACGGCAACCTACCCTAGCCCACAGATTATTACTCTTTGATGTTCTTGTAGTTGATCTGAGCATCAGCTCTCCTTTTCAGTTTTAGATGTGTGGGGATTTTGCATAATGTTAAACTCAATGAGGAAGTGTCTCTGAAGTAGGACTTCATTTTAAATCTTAACAGAAGCAGTACATGCAATCCTGTATCAGAACACATCTCAAGGTATGGAAAATGTCAAGATTTCACAACCAATGACACTAGGTTTATACACAAAGTGTCATTTACTTGTGTGATGTACTTAATTGAGTATGACAATGCTTTATTAAAGTCAACATGTGATAATTAGCAGCATCAACACCTTCCTTCACTCAGTTCTGTGAGATAAGTCATGAGGTCGACTACATCTATTATAGGCAGACATTTAGCAGGCATTTGCTTTCAAGTGTAGAGAGGCAGTTTAGCACATCCTTTGGGACAGCTGTGTTTGGATAACAACATACCATAAATGTCAAATGCAATACTAATTAGTTGTTTCTTAGACTAACTAAATTGTCATACTGCACCAAAAATTTTATATACTGTATGTGATGGTTTGCCTATCAATTTAAGTTCAATTTTAAGATATTCTGGTTCGATTACAAGTCAGGAACTATAAAGCACCAAAGATTATTTTTTAAATTAGCATGAATGTGTGGATGATAAACTTTCTTGAAGCATCTGATTGTGTTGCACTTATTAAGCCTGTTTTAGCAGTGTTTGGTGACAAAACACCATAATCAGTTTCATTTAGTAAAGACAGTACTTTCCTAATATTTATATTTTGTCCTACAGTGTATTTAAAAAAAATTAGTACCCCAAAAATCCTGACATGACATGCCAATGCATGCCAGTATGCATAGAAATGTTTTTTACCAGCTTCTAGACAAGATTCTGATGTTTCTGTAGATACCAAACATGTCTATGTTTAACTTAAAATAACTTATAGTAATTAAAGTAGAAAACCGGGGGTTTGGGCTTAAGAGGTGAATGAACCAATTGGCGGGCCAAACTTTGATCATTCGCAGGCCGGATGTGGCCCGCAGGCCGCCAGTTGAAAAGCCCTGCTCTATATCTCCTTCGAGGGATCCTAAAGCGTGCCAGAGAAGACACATAGTTCCTCCATCAAGCTTTGTGTCTTAGCACAATAAATGAGAATGCAAATGCATTATAGTTTTTAACTAAAACTTACAAATACTACAAATAATATATAAATGAAGTAATTTGCCCATAGCTGATGACTTTTTTTTAGAAACTGTGTTTGTAACAGCTTTCCAAAGTGTACCTAACCTCCCACCCCATCATAGATGATATAAACTCAAGTTATCTTGCAGTCCTGAACAGGATCAGTCAAACACAATCATTGGATTACTGATGTTTGTAGCACCTTGTAGAATGACAGCACCTTTAAAAATACTGTACATTTGTCCTGGTTCAGCAATAGTTGTGTTTTGTGTTGCACCATTCCTTTTAACCTAATGATAGTGCCCATCATTTAAAAAAATGTTGTTTCTGATTCTCCTTGTGTATGTTGTGCAGTGTTTACTGTAGTTTTCCTGTAAAAACTGTAAATAATGACAGGTTGTAATTTTACTGACAACTGGTACCTCAATGTGAACTTTAACCACCACCCCTGCTGCTCTCACTTTATCACCCTACAAGAGTACCAGGTGGGGAAAGGAAAGAACCATAAAAGAAGTTTACTAAAATGGGTGCTGAGGAAGTGCAGATTAACCTGAGCCCATCTCTCACAGATCTTTATGGACCGGCCTGCAGCAGAAGAGGCAGCGCTTGCATCTTTCTCCTGTGAATTACGACAGCACAGGCGGATCAACCACCCACCAGGGACAATATTAACTGCTGATTTGATGAAACATACTCACACACGCACACACGATTAGCAGCCCGTATCTTTGGCAGGATTAAGTGAGCAGAGCAGTGGCATCACCTGTGTCGGCGGGGGAGTGATTTACTCAGATGTGTGCATGTAGAGGAAGGCTGGAGGTCTTTGTGCAATGTTGATGTGGAGTGGATGGGAGTATGTGAGGTGTTTACTCCTTTCTCTTCAGTAGTAGACATCAGTTTTATTCTTTCTTGGCTTTACAAAAGTTATTGTACAAAATTAAGTATTTTGTTTGTACAATGAATGAATTGTTCCCAGATTATAGCACTAACCATCTTTTTGAACTCACCTGGGTCCTGAGTTATTTTCAAGCTTTTCTCATCATGAAGATTACATTTGTCTTGTTTAAAAACCTGTTTAATGTTTCCTGTAACATGAAATTTTAAGTCAAACTTTGATAAAAACTGATTTTGAAAAATTAAAAACAACAACAACTTAAAGGAAAACAATAGTTTGCACATAAAATAGGTGACAAGCCACGGGGAAAGCAGGAACAAGTCGCTCATGCTCAAACTGTGGAAAAGCAGAAAAACGTTAAATGTCTGAGAAAATAGTGATTTTTAATTTTTTTTTGCAAACTATGAAAGTTGAAATTATGAAGAATCCCCCTCATGCTTTAAATAACATTTTTGGAGGTTTCAAAATTGTCAACTTAGTGTTTAAATTCAGCCTGTTTTCAGAGTAAATAGAGCCGAGCAGAAATTTGTGTTTTGGGGAGGAGAGCTTCACGGCTGATTAACATGCTGGCGGTTTGGCTGTTTAAACGCCTTTGTTATTGGTTGCGGCCAGTGAGCTGCAGGTAATAAAGAAACGCACAGCTCAGTGGCGGCCGGTCAATAGAGGGCGCTAGGGTGCCGCCCCACCACTATGTTTTAGAACACAAAAAATATAAAAAATAAAATAACAAAATAAAATGTTTAGTAGAAATATCTATATTCGTTTTACAAGTGTAAGATACATTTTTAACAGTTATTAACCCTCTAAGGTCGACGCCCGCTCCTGAGCGGGCAGAGGCATGATGCATTTAAAGGGCTTCTTCTATAAATATGACAGCATGCTGAGCATTCATTTTCACTGGGTTGGTTAGCAAGGACTTCAAACTCATTAAAAAAGTGGTTTTTAATTGATATTGTTTTTATTTACTTCCAAA
>JARVJO010000002.1:1814132-1824978 GCA_031762555.1 Cynodonichthys magdalenae
GCCCTACTCTGATCTGATTGGGTAAAACTTCATCTGTGTTTGTCTTTATTGGATGAAAGAACCGTCAATCTACAAGTATTTTTTTTTCTCCTTTCATTTCTACAAATGACGGTGAATCGTTGCGGAGAACTTTACAACCAGGAGGCGGGTCTGGTTTTCCGAAACCTGACCTCTGATCAAGCACATTAAGCGCCCCCCCTGTGATTTCAGGCGCCCCCCCAAGTGGGGCGGGTCCCCCAGGTTGGGAACCACTGCCTTGGAGGATAGAATGCTTCAGGCAGTGTGACCCGGTTCCAGGAAAGGCAGGTAAGTGATCAGGTTAGTATTTACAAGTAGACTTGGTGGTTGGTCCTGGTGGTTCTCAGGTAGACTTGGTGAAAGGCTGGTGATTCAGAGGCACTCCTTATAGCTCTCAGGCAGGTTACTTTGTGGCATGAAACAGAGTTTGAACTCTGAAATCAGCAGATGTTAACAGGCGGCAGCTGCTACCATAGTAGTGAGATGCTTCAGCGAAGATCTAGACGCAGAGTGTACCTTAAGTAGGGCAAGAGCTCATCAGGAGGATCACTAGCAGCTGCAGGCAATTAGTGGCCAACACCCAGGAACACCAATCATCACAAGTTACACTTGGATTCCTTTAGGGGTGTGTATTCCCTCCTGCAATGACCCACTCAACTGGTCACAAACCTCCAGTTTCCAACAGAAAGCTGCTTTGTGAGGAGGAAATACAGAAAATAAACTTTTGGTGTTTATGGTAATTTGGTTTAGTTGCTCAGAAAAACACCTTGTTCAAGATTTTCAATTTACAAATCAACAATGATTCCATGATTTCCCTGATGATGTCAACAGTCTTCACAGTAACATTTTATCAACACTTTTAACTACATTTTTGTCAAACATGCCTGTTGAAATGATTTTGAGGTTTCACAATGGACCTGAGAAAGAATAACTTTAGTTCTAGTTCTTTAGTGTAAAGATTTGATATGATGAGTTATAATATTTACTGTGACCTATGACAGATAGGATTTTAATCTTGCCTTCTTAAATACTTTTTCAAAACAGGTGAATATCTTTTTTATGTGCAGCTGGAATTACTGTGTAATCATGTGTGTCTTGTGGTGTGACATTTCATTTTAGTCACAGTGCACCACGTTAATGGAATATTTGACTTTGATATTGTCGCTGTCAAAGACATGGCTGACATGATTAGCATCCTCCTTTGAATCTTTTTGCAGGATAGCACAGTGAGGAATCTGTCATTTATGCTCCATATGTGTCTCCAGCTATCAGTCGGAGGGCCTGAACATGTAACACACAGGTGGCTGCTGAGCGGCGGGCTACTTGTTGTTTTTTTTACTGTTTGACTATTTTTCACTTACTTGTTTTTCTGCTTTTGGCATCATCGCCACTAAAATAGTTAAGCAACTACATGCTAAATACTGCTTATTTAAATGAGAATATTATTAATTATGTGACAATTCATTTTACTTTTGCTTGCCACCAAAAAGTAAATGCAGATAATGTTTTTACCTGTGTCTGTCTGCACGTGTGTGTGCATGTCTGTTAGCAAGATTTCTCATAAACCACTGCAGAAAGTACTGCATACAATTATTTTATATTTTAGACTTAATCCAAATCATCAACTGACCAAGTTTTAGAGTCAGTTCTATTAAACATGGCCATTACAGACCTGCACTACACCCCATATTTGAGGAGGGGGCTCCATCTAAAACAGGGGTGTCTGGACATACAAAAATGCCTGTAACTCAAAAACTATTTAAAATAGGAGCTTCAGATTTTTGTTGTTGTTTAGCTTTAATGAAGGGCTATCCATGGGCCAACCAATGACCACACTTGCCCCCTCCAGACAGGCATCACAGGGTCGTCAGGTATGTCTCAAGCAAACTGGACACCCAGAATCAACAAGGTAAGTATTACTCTGGTAAGTAAGATTTACAAAGCGGCTAGGAGGAAATACCATCAGGTACATGTTGCTCCAGCAAGGATCTTCAATGCAGCCTTTTGAACCCATGAAGCAGCTGCACTCAATCCAACTGCTGACCAATCAGGAAGGTGCAGGAGAAGCAGGTGAAAACTCACAGAATGCCACATGGGGTGGCTGGTGGGTGACTGGAGAATAATCTATGGTGGCTTCAGCCAGCTTTGGCCATAACTGCAGGCTTTGCCATTGCACCAGGAGGTGAAAAGATTCCTCCCTTCCATCATCACTCTGTGCCACCATGGACAAGCATAACACTAATCTTTGTTCTTACGCATGGGTTAATTCCTAACCACTTGAAAATCTTGCACCAAAAGCATTAAGAATAACTTGCATTTCCTGTTCAGTTCCAGCCCAGGAAAACACTTTAGGTTATTAATGGGTCCATAGGTTCTCTGCTAATCCCATTGCTTGTTTGTTATTGCAAACTGCTAACAGCACTACACTGATGTGCTTGACTAAAAAAGTACAGGACTTGAATCTTTGAGCTCCAGTAATCTCTGACATTATCCTGTCCATCCTAATACCCTCAACCCAATGTGGCAAATGTTGTGACATTTTTGCTGTCTGGGAACTCGTAATATGTGAGCGCTGACCATTTCTGGCTGCAGTCTTCAAGCAACGAGAGCTTATAGCAAGAAGACTCAAACCATAGTTTTAGCTGCATCTTTTGAGGCACATGGCAGTGACCCCAACGTAGACCTCATCTTGCAGTCCTCTCATGACATTTAAACTGTCCCCCAGGGAAGAAGCAAATCAAGCAAGAAGACAAGATGGGAAGAGCTGTGAGGAGTTGGCCCTCATATGAAAATGGTTCAAAGCTACATTACAACACAGCCTGGAGAGAAAGTTACGTACATTAAACAGTTCCTTTTTATTTTTGTCATAATGGCTTTTTGCTTCATGTAACGTAGTGTTAGTTGGACTAACATCAGTGTGGACAGTTTTTTAAATGTATTTATTAATTTTTTATAATCTTCATTAACTGAACTATGTAAAGAGCTTGAAGTTGAAAATCTGAAGAATGCCTGAAACTCATCTTGATAAAGATGTTTGCTGCTTATTAATTGTATTTTCTATGTTTGGGTCTCAAAACTTATAGGAAAGTATTTTTACTGGCAAAGAGTTCTCATTATTAGAGATGATTCAGACCTTTTGAAGCAGTCTGCTGTGAAGCGATTCTAATGGCCTTGTCACACTAGGACAGTTTAGACAACTTGTGCAACATCTGCACATTTTGTTGAACACACTGGCACACGCTGAAAAAAAACATCAATTAGCAGCCTGTTTTGGACATGATCATTCTGTGTTGCTAAGAACTTAACAGATATAAAACCTATGAGTGATTTATTCCTACCTTAAATATATCATGTTTACGATAGTGATAATTATAACGTGTTTGGACTTCTGCAGTATGTAAGCTATGTGCAACATTAGTGGAACTTCTACAGAACTTCTGCACATGTTGGAGGAAATTGCAACGTTGGCAGCAGTCACACAGTGATGCACAGCATCTACTTAAAAAAAAAATACAACCCGTTGATGGAATTTAAGTGCAACTTTAGAATCATTTACCAACATGTCAATATAAAAGGGCATATGTTGTCATACGGAGATCCCAGTGCAGAATTTGGAACATGTCAAAGTTTTTACCTTATGCAGAACTGTTGCTCATCAGTTTTGCAAACTTTTAGGTCTGTTCCAGGCCTGTAATATATATATTCACACGTTACATGAACGTTGCTTATACGTGGACATTTGCCAGAAACAAGCTGGGTAATTATGAAGCAGACATGCAACTTCTAACAGAATTTGTGGGTGTGTCCCTCGGTGATTGATTGACAGCTTTCAACATATTGGGGAGGAAATCCGAGAGCGGAGCTCATAAAAAACAATAAATTTGTCAGACTGAGTTATAAAATATAAAAAAGAATTAGCAGAGAGCAAAACAAAGCTGGTAGATATTTTTAAACCACATGTCAGAAAAGATGATCCACAGAAAATTTCTCATCCACCAGCTGAAAGGACAAGGTGCAGTGCTGGAGACAAATCTGGTGATTTTTAAACAGAGACCCGGGTCGCTGCAGCAAAAACATCTGTCAACAGCTGTGCGTGTTCTGGAACTAATGAGATGGTTGTTGAGGCACAGTTTAATCAGCTGCTGTGGAGTGCAGCCTAAAGCCCTCAGCCTGAAGCCCCCCAGACCATTCTGTGCAGCTTGGAGTGCAGCTCCACTCAGCTCAGCTGCGCATTTTGCTGCCATTTGTACGGATGTTACTTTACTTTTGAAAATTAAACAATATCAACAATAAAACTTTTATACTTGTAGGTTATGATCAGGATTAAAGAAAAGGAGTGTTTTTGTTTTGTACCATTTTGCACTAGAGCCTGATGTTCCCAAGTGTTGGTTTCATAGTTTATACCTGCAAATTAGGATTACAACATTATACACAAGGTAAATTAGATGAGCTAAACTTCTTTTCACAGCAAAATCAAAAGTGTTAATTCAACACACAGTGTTAAATTTAACACTTTTTCAGTTGTGTTTGTATAATTCTCCCAGATTCTGAGTTAAAATTATAGTTTGAAAAGTGTTATTTTAACTTTTTAATAGTGTTAAATATTTGACACCCATTGGTGTTGTTTTATGACACAGCATAAGTGCATTTTTAACTCAAAATTGTGTTATTCCCTTTCACTGTGTTACATTTTTAACATATATCACGTCATATTTTGACACATCAAAGTATATTTTTAACACTAAAATTGTGTTATTTGCTTTCACTTGTGTGTTAACATTCAGTGTTCTGTTTTTGGCAGTATGATGGATCAGTAGTTAGAACTGACGCCTCACAGCAAGAAAGTCCTGGGTTTGATCCCCAGTTCAGACCTGTGTGGAGTTTTCATGTTCTCCTCGTGCTTGTGTGGGTTTTCTCTGGGTACTCTGGTTTCCCCCATAGACCAAAAACATGTATAATAGGTTGTCTCAGGCCCAGGCCATCCTTGAAAAAGCAATCTGTGATCTCAATGGGATTTGCCTGGTTAAACAATGGTACAATAAAATAAAATTACAATTTTCAATACAATAAAAGTTCATTCTGTGTTTACCAGCCTAATATACAAGATCTGTGTAAGTTTTACACTGTAGGCTACAGTGCAGATCTGCATGCACTCTGGCTAAAAGATAAAGTCAAGTCTTTATATATGTTGTATTACATTCATCAGCAAAAAAGCACAATGGAGTCACACAGAGAAGTACCTCTCACTCATGATGTCGATTTACAGCCCATAACATAAACTTAAACATGAACAACTAACCATCCTGAACAGGAAAACAAACCAGAATGTTGGTTACGTACTGTAACCCCAGATTCTACGAGTATAGGTGCAGCCCTTTAAGGCTATCACTAGTGGGTTAAAGGCGAAGCAGGATGTAGTCTATGCCTCTCTGGGTCTGTCCAATACCACAATTACATAAACACTCCATCAGGTTAACTCCATGCAGAGCTGTGGAGGATGAAACTACTCTGGTGGAGTGAGCTCTAAGTCCCTCTGGAGGCTGTGATCCAGAGGAGATATAGGCTTTTGAAACAGCCTAACTCAGCCAGTGTGACAGGCCCTGAGCTGATAGAGGAAGTCTTTTAGACTGCTTTCTGAAATGCACAACCAGACACTGAGAGCGCCGTAAAAAAGCTGTGCATGCGACATAGCAGGAGAGCGCTCAAACAGGACAGAGAAGAAGAGAGGTGGCTTCCTTCTCCGAGTTATGTGGTGGAGGAAATGACCATCCAGTTACCACTCTGGGTCTGTAGGTGCTCGTGATGCTTTTAGGAGTAAAAGCTGGATTCGGATGCAGAACTTTGGACCTTTCCTTGGGCTGCCACCTTATCACAGTGGAGAGGTTTGAGTGTCCCAACGATCCTAGAAGCTCTGTTATCAGGGCCTTCATACTCTCGGTAAAGTCACACAAGGCAAACAGGTCCTAGATGAGGGATCAGACAAAGTGCAGCCCAAAGACCCTTAATGATGAGTGCCAACATTGGATGTAGTGTTAGGTTCACTGGGGCCCCACTCTGGAGCAAGGCCTGGAGGTGGGGCATGTTGGCGAGTGCCTGGTGGCCTGGATTTGACCCATGGAGACCAGCCTGGCACAGCCCAAAGAGGAGACATGGGTCCCACTTCCCATGGGCTCACCACATGTGGGAGGGGCCAAAAGGGTCGGGGTGCAATGTGCAACGGGCAGTGGTCGAAGGCAAGGACTCTGGCGGTCCAATTCTTGGCTACGGTAGCTGGCTCTAGGGATGTGGACAGTCACCTCTCTGATGGGGAAGGAGCCTGAGCTGGTGTGTGCAGTTGAGAGGTTTCTGACAGTTGGACTCATTTCAATGCACAGCTCTGGCTATGGAACCAGTCTCATTGAGAGGGGTTGGGCACTCTTTTACTCTGGAGTTGCCCATGCTGAGAGGCACTGGGCAGGAGTGGGCATACTTATTGCCCCCCATCTTGGTGCCTGTACATTGGGGCCCCGGTGAACGAGAGGGTAGCCTCCCTCCACCTACATGTAAGGGCAAGGGTTCTAACTGTTGTTTGTGCATATGCATCTAACAGCAGTCCAGATTACCAACACTTTTTTAGTCCTTGGAGGGGGGGCTAGAGAGCTGTCCTGATGGGGACTCCCTCGTCTTTCTGGGGGACGCTCATGTGGGAAATGACAGTGAGACCTGGAGGGGCGTGGTTGGGAGGAGCAGCCCCCCCAATCTGAATCTGAGCTGTGTTTTGTTATTGGACTTCTGTGCTCATCATGGATTGTCCATAACAAACACCATGTTCAAACATAAGGGTGTCCATATGTGCTCTTGGCACCAGGACACCCTAGGCCGCAGGTCAATGACCGACTTTGTTGTTGTTTCATCTGATCTGCGGCCGCATGTCTTGGACACTTGGATGAAGACAGGGGCGGAGCTGTCAACTGACCACTACCTGGTGGTGAGTTGGCTCAGATGGTGGGGGAAGATGCTGGTCAGACCTTGCAGACTCAAATGTATAGCAAGGGTCTGCTGAGAACGTCTGCCAGAGTCTCCTGTCAGACTGAGCTTTAACTGACACCTCTGGGAAAACATGTTCCAGGGGAGGTGGGGGCCATGTTCCTTGCCTCCATTGTCAAGGCAGCTTTCCTGAGCTGTGGTCACAAGGTTGTCAGTGCCTGTTGTGGCGGCAACCCTTGTGTGGACACCAGCGGTGAGGGATGCTGTCAGGCTGAAGAAAGAGTACTATCGGGTCTTTTTGGCCTGTGGGACTCCGGAAGCAGCTGATAGGTGTCGGCAGTCCAAGCAGATTGTGGCTCGGGTGGTCACTGAGGCAAAAACTCGGGCATGGGAGTGGGACAGAGGCCATGGAAAAAGACTTCCATATAGCGTTGAGGCAATTCTGGTCAACCATCCGGCGTCTCCGAGGTTCACCACTCTAACACTGTTTATGGTGGGGCTGGTGTGCTGCTGACCTTAACTCGGGACGTTGTGGATGGTGGGCAGAACATTTCAAAGACCTCCTTAATCCCACCAGCACGTCTTCCCATGAGGAAGCAGAGCCTGGGGACCCTGGGTCAGACTCTCCAATCTCTGGTGCCGAGGTCACTGAGGAGGTTAAAAAGCTCCTCGTGGCAGGGCACCGGGGGTGGATGAGATTTGCCCAGAGTTCCTTAAGGCTCTGGATGTTGTGGGGTTGCGTTGGTTGATGTGACTCTACAATTATTGCATGGACATTGGGGGCAGTTCCCCTGGATTGGCAGACCAGGGTGGTGATCCCTCTATCAGTGGCGGCTGGTCCATAGGAGGTGCTGGGGCTCCGCCCTCCCTGATAAGATGGAGAAAAATGTAAAATATATTTTTATAAATCAAGTTATAAATTTTGTTTTTTACTTCCAAATGTGTGCCTACATGCGATATGAATTATGTAAATGACATTTCCCATCTAATGATATTTATTCAGCACCAAATTTCCACAGAGAGAGTGGTTTCGTTTCAGTGTAGGGCTCTGGCCAAATAACCAATCACGTACAGTTGCCAGGCAGATTAAAAAATAAATTGGCCAATGTGTGTCGCAGAATTTGATGGTCTTGGGGCACTGAACATTTTGCCCATGCAGCAGAGGTTGATAAAAAAAAAGGCTTGTGTCGGTATTGCCAGATTGGGCGGGTTTTAACGCACTTGAGCTTATTTTGAACTTGTTGGCCTGGAAACAGTACTTTGAGCAGGTTGTTGAATTTTGGGCTGCTTTATACAACATTTGGCAGCTTTTTAGGAAGTATTGATAGGAAATTCTATAAAAAATACATTTAATTTACTTTATTAGTTCATTTTAAATGTCAAGAATATGTCAAACCTGACATCATCGATTTTCAATATAAATTAAGTGTCACCATTTGATTAAGTGCCAATAAGCCAGCCCCATAACACACACACACACTAAATATATTTTTATTTGGGCGGGTTTTACATTGTTTTCACTATTAAGTGGCAACTCTGTCGGACAGTCAGTGTTGCAGTAAGAAGGCACAATAAAGAGGTTGACAAGAATCGTCATTTTATCTAAACTCATTGACTGCATTAAGTTTTGTGGAGCTTTTGAACTGACATTGCGTGGGCACAATGAAATGGACAGTTCTAAAAACGCCGGAATTTTCAAAGGTTTAGTCGACCTAATGGCATCTATTGACCAGGACTTGAACCATCATCTTGAAAATGCAACTGTTTTTAGAGGCACCTCAAAGACTGTACAAAACGAGCTACTGGACTGTATGCTGACAGTTATGAGAGAACAATTCTTGGATGAAGTAAAGACAGCTGACTTTTTACCAATCCAAGCTGATGAAACTACTGACATTTTCACATCCTGTCAGTTAGTTCTGGTTCTAAGATACATTGACAGAACCCATAATGTTCAGGAGCGTTTTTTTTTGTTTATTAGGCTCTCCAATGCCAGTGCAGAAACAACTGCTGGTGCCTTATTGGAAAGGCTGAAAACCATCGTTCCCAAGGGACAAGAGAGAAAGCTGATCACTCAGGCTTATGATGGGGCATCAGTGATGAGGGGTTCCACTGGAGGAGTTCAGCGTAAGGTCTAGGACATATATGGAAATGCTTACTATGTTCACTGCTATGCCCACCAGTTAAATCTAGTAATGCAACAAGCAACATCCCATATCCCCCAGATCCGTCACTTTTTTTCTGATATTGGGGGTTTTTCTTCCTTTTTTTCCAAGTCAAGCAAGAGAACTGTAGTACTTGATGAGGTGGTGGAACATCGCCTTCCAAATGCATCAGGAACACGTTGGAACTTCAACAGTCATGCTGTTAACACAGTGTATGAACACAAGGCTGATCTGGTGAAGTGTTTTGAGACCATGCGAACCGCAGCTGAATTTGACACCACTACAAAGAGAGAGGCTGTGTGAGAATGCTGGAAGATGATGCTTTCTGTTTTTTGTTGGCCCTCTTTCATAAAATAATGCCACATGTGGACATACTGTATAACCAGCTGCAGAAAAGAAACATTGATTCTGCCTACATCTCAGGAGTCATACAAAGATTCATTGAGAGCATGCAAGCTATCAGGTAAGCTATGCATCAAAGCACAGTGTAAACTAAATGTTAATTCTCTTTGAATAGCCTGTATGTAGCCCTTATGTTTATTTATCATATTATTAAAACAATTAAATTATCTGTAGATGTTTTTAAATGCTCAAATACAGTAACTTATAATTTCAAATAGTCTTGAGTTTATAAACATTTTATACAGTAACCAATTTTCTGGAATGACTTTTGAAACTTATTTATTGTTTCTGTATCATCAGGGAGGCTGTTCCTTCTTTGGTTGAGGGTCAGGACTACAGGGGACCTGTACAAGAACCATCCACCAAGAAACGGAGGACAACCATTTGGCATTGGAGGTAAGCCCTTGCAGCTGCCATCTAGTGAACATAAGGAATAACTACTTCACCACACTGTCCATTTGAAGTAGTGCTACAGCCTGAAATACATTATGTTATGATATTAATACAGTTGAAACCAGATGTTTACATACACTAAATAAAATGACACATACACATTTTTTCCTCACTGCCTGAAATTAAATAAGACCAAAGTTCTCTTGTTTTGGGTCATTTAGAATTACCAAAATTATTCATTTTTGCTATATGCCAGAACAATGAGAGAAACTATATTTAAGAGATATATTTAAAAATAATTTAAAGTCAAAATGGTACATACAAAATGGTTACTATCTCTTTAAACAATTAGGTAAAGCTCAGAGGTTCTCATTTATAAAACATAGCTTAGGATCCATACTTAAAGTGTACATACATCCAAAAGCCTAAGCCAGTGTTCTGCTGGCCATCACAAACCCTGATCTCAGTCCTGTGGAGAAGTTGTGGGTGGATCTGAAAAGGTGTGAGAGTGAGGTGGCCTACACACCTAGACCTGAGTGATGCCGTTCTGTCAGGAGGAATGGCCCAGAACTCCAGCAAACTTCAGGAGAAGCTCGAGGAAGGAAACAAAGAAGGTTTAACCCAAGTCAGGCAGTGAAGAGAGTATAATCCCTGATACTGACCAGGGGTCGGATTTATAAAGCTTGCGTTGCACAAAACGAGCCCAGTAACTTGCGTACGCCACTTTTCACGCAAAGGTTGTGATTTATAAAATCCAAACTTGACGTGAAAATGTGCGTTCCCTCACACCAGCTCTGATCCAGGCTACGCTCATTTTGGAGACGGGAAGCTGCGACACAGATGGTGGAGAGAGGATTTCTAGCCTCACTGATCACTGTCAGATATTTAATTTCACTTCATAA
>JARVJO010000002.1:1880586-1893560 GCA_031762555.1 Cynodonichthys magdalenae
GGTTAAGACACTTCAAGCCCCCCCCCCCCCCCCTGCTTCCAGACCCATCCACTCCGGTTTTAGAGAGGGGGTTATGTTTTCTAGCTTGCAGAAAGGTTTTATTTTCAATTTAATTAAAAGATTTCAACAACAGAAGACTTGTCCATCCAGCCTTACCTGTTGGAGCCAGAGTCTGACCCAGAACTAGTCTGACCCTGAAGCAGAGGAGAATTAAGACGAGGAAATTGTAGTTGGTAAATCCAAACCCTGATTGTCAACTCTGTCACAGATAATCTGATGTAATAAATCTGAAAACATCATAGAAAATAGATAAAACTGAACAGGCTAAAAAATTTGACCCAATCAGAATATAAGGATATTTGTGCAGCACCAGGAGAGACTAAACTATCTTTTCTGCCTCCTAGAGATTCCAAGTTCACAACAAAATACATTTAACTGCTAAAAAATTGGATTTTGCATATGTTCCCTTTAACACAAGTGTAGTCTAAAAAATTTGGACAGAGATTGCATGATTTAAACAAACAAGAAAATAATTTATTTTACCAATAAATCAGCTCTGATGTAGTAGACAGGGTGTGTGAGAGCCCAGGATCTCTCATGTTTTAAGATGCAGAGGATGGTTTTATACCCAGAGGCATGCACTTTGGTCAGAGAGTGAA
The DNA here is from genome assembly GCA_031762555.1 of Cynodonichthys magdalenae. Taxonomy (NCBI): domain Eukaryota; kingdom Metazoa; phylum Chordata; class Actinopteri; order Cyprinodontiformes; family Rivulidae; genus Cynodonichthys; species Cynodonichthys magdalenae. The sequence continues at coordinate 1,881,246 of JARVJO010000002.1, forward strand.
ATCTATGTTGTCTGTCATATGAATTTAATCAAACTCAGACCCTACGCGCTGCTGTCACAGGCAATAGATTTTTGAGGAATTTTGGTGTGAGGGAGATGGAGGTGTTATGTATGTGTGTGTGTGTGTGTGTGTGTGAGTGAAGGGGTAACATCTGTTTCAAAGCAACCCAAGGCCCATGCCTGTGTTTGACCTTGCGTCAGCATAGTTGGCTGGGTTCTTTTCCACGGACAACGTGTCGCCCGTGGCATAAACAAGAGGAAGTGATGATTAAACACAGCCTTGTTGCTTCCAGAAAAGAGCAACATTATTTGCCTCAGTCCAGCAACACTCTTCCTCACTTATGCTCGTCGCACATACAGAGACACAAACTGAAGCTGAGGTGCTGAGTTCCACATTTCCTTGCCAGAGGCCCCACAGAAGTAGCGCTTGAGTACAGTCATCTGGCTTGATTGCAACATCGGGGTCAGCTTTCAGATTCACAGCTGCTCCCCCTCACATATCCTATCCACCCTTATAACTGCATGTGTTCAACAATTATATTAATGCTCGCCGCACTAACACACATGTGGGCCAAAGCAAAAAAAAGGAGCACATGTGCATCCACAAGCACAAATGATTGCAGAAGCACCAAAACACACAAACACAGACGCTCAAACAGCCTCCAGGCTTTATTTGTCTAAACAGAAGTTCTGCTGGAGCTGTGTAGCCGACCTGCTTTTCAGTGTTTGCATCTTTCCTTTTTCTTTCTTTCTTTGTTGTTGTTGTGTTGAACAACAGCTGTCTCACTCCTGTAGATTTCTCCTTCTGTCACTTTCTCTTTTCCTCTTCCTCGTCTACTTTGTAATTCTTGTTTTCCTTTCAGCTGCCTGCTGTCCTCTTTTCCTCTTCTGTCTGCATTTTGCAGTGTTTCTTTCCCACAGAATGTAAGTTAAAAAATGTTGCCTTCAGTTTCTCCTCCGTCTAGATGTTTTACCTCAGCTATAGCTCCCACTCTCCTCCCTCGTTTCTCCTTTCCGTACGGTATTTCACGGCCTCGCTCCTCCTCATGTCTCCCCCTGCCTTCTCCTTACCTTCTATCACAGGCATGAGTCGCTGAGCATTTTGCATGCCTGCAGCATCAGGAAAGGAGGAGGAGGAAGGGCTGGCACTGATATTGGTATCAGGCTGAGGCAGGGAGCATCCAGCTAAGTGGAATCAGATACACTCTGCACTTCTCTAGTGCACTGCAGTCCTTAAATCCTCAGGGTCACAAAAAATGACACCCATCCCACTCATGCCTCTGTCAGCTCCACTGACTTCCCATGAATTCATTTAGATTTTTACTTACTTTAACTATATAGTGGGAAAAAAGGTGTCTTGGTTTGTGTACCCTGCTTCTAAATGCATTTCTCATTAGGAACATTTTTGCACCAGTTAAAAATCTAGCATTCCTTAAAGCAATACAACTCACCCACCACCTTTAATGAGTTTCAAAATAAGATCATCTTAAACTAAGAAGGACATGAGTTACAGCCACTGTGGTTAATCTTTGTATCTGACGTCCTGATGCATCTCAAAATAATCCAGTTAGTTTTGTCGCTTCTCCCCAGACTTCTTCAGATTTGTATATGACGATATGTTTAATCTTGTGGAATTGTGAGATTGCTCAAGATGTATTAACGCTGTGTGGCAAGATGACTCTCAGCTACTACCACACCAATTTTTGTCTCAGTATCTGTAAAATTGACAGAGTTATAGAGATTTTTGTGGTGCCCATTTTGAATTGGGTTGACTCCCAATTGTACATCCACATTACTTTGAGTGTTGAAATAAAATAAAGTAAAATAAAGATGTTTTGCTGATGATACATTCTAAAACACAAGCATGGACAAAAAAGTTACAACTGTTATGCCTTAAGCAACAAAAACAGACAAGGTTTGTTTTTTGTCAAAAGGTTTGCTGTTATTACTTTAAAGTCTTTTGTTTCAAACTGACAACATAACTGCCATATTGTGTTTTTGAAACTAGTCTGCTGGACTGAAGTCCCATCTACAGACCTGCAAACAATCATGTTTTTTAGGCTTTATTACAACTTACTAAAATAGGGAGAAAAAAAAGTTTGTTGTGTAATCAAAACTGTTTAAATAATTATCTGACATGCTTGTTTGGTTCAGTGCATATATTTAACCTTGTCTCTTCATGGCTGCATTGTAGTTTTATAACTGGAAAAGAAACAAACTCAAGTATTGATCCTGTAACAGCATGGATATGATCAAGCACCAACGTTAGTATTATGTGTTGGTATCATGTAGGACGCAGTAAATACTTGGATTGATCTACTTGCCTCAGAAGTCAGATGAAATGAGACTAGACAGCTCAGACTGAAGTCGCTTTGAAAACTATTCAAGTACCACATATGAAAAAGACCTGAGTCAGATATGAAAAATTCAGATTTGTCATGAAAAAAAAAAGGAAAGCATGAAGCATCAGAGAAAAGAATCAGTTGCATTTAGTGTGAGACAACATCTGGAACTTACATAGAGTTTTTATGTCACCCTCTGGTTTTTAAGAGGCCTGCTCAATTTGAAGAGATAATTTAGTGATTTTTGAAGTGATGTTCTCAAACAGCTACGGTATGAATAAAACAGCACATTTTATGTTCTGACTAATGTCATGGTTGAAAAGGTACTAACTTTTAGAACAATACTTCCAAACTTACTAAAGAATCCATACCTTGTGGGATCCCTAATGTGTACAACAACAGGCATCTTTGTTGAACTGAAATCAACTCTGTAACTAACTCTGCTTGTTGCTCATAAGTGCTGCAAAAATCTACAGTTCTGTATTTTTTTAACCACATGTAGAACAATAAGGTGTTGTAAAACTCTGACAGAACTTTCAAAACATAAATGTAATAAGTTGCATTTTTATTCCACACACTTTTGGCAGCATCATGTAGTCCTTGATGTTATTAGACTGTGATATATGATCACAAATGAGTCACTTAAGTGTTCCGTTTCCTGTCTATTCCAGGACTATCTTCCAGTTTTCCACTCACTCCTCCGGTCCTTCTCCTCCCCCTCTTCCTTCTTCCTTACCTTCACCACACTGATCTCTCATTACCAGAGATGCCATGTTAGAGAAGGAGTGTTTTGAGGCAGCAGAGAGATGCTCTCGCTCTCTTTCTCTTGCTCACTCTCTCTCTTTCTCTGCATCTGCAAACACACTGGCTCAACATGGCACTCCGCTTTGAAACATATCTATATCTCTTCTTCCGCCTCACACACACTCCTGTCGTGTATTCTCAGTGCCACTTACAAAGCTATACATTTATAGAGCATTTGATGGTAGGTGAGCTCTGTTTTCATGCTGTGTTTATCTGACAAATGGGAGGAAAAAAAACAAAGAGACATCTTAAAGCACAATGTGGCCCCCTGGTGACAAGCAGTGGTAATTCAGGTGCTCTGCAGAGGTTTCCCTTCTGCAGGCTTGCTGCCCAGCTCTGTGCTTTCATTCTGCTCACACAATGTCTGGGCTTTCACTGTCAGGTCTGCAGCTGATTTAAGGAAGATACTGCACACTCAGGCTCCATCCGCAGTTCTGTTTGGAGAATCAGCTAGTTTACTGTGACACTGAGCCCAATTCACACTGTGTCAAAACATAAGCAGAGCGTTTATGGGTTTTAATTGTTTTAGTCCAAATTATCACCTTGTCTTTCTGAGTAGCTCAGCCAAAACATCCCCTGATTCCCACTTTAAGTAAATCCACCAAAGATGTTCTTACCAGCTTATGAGATTTATGAAGATGCAGTCACATGAAAAAGTTTTGTGCACCCCCGATAATCTTAATTATTTTCATCTCTAAATCTTTGGGTATTTGGATCAGCTGTTTCAATTTGATATATAAAATAACTGAAGGTAACAGTAGTGTTTCAGTAGTGAAATAAGGTTTACTGGTTTAACAGAAAATGTACAATATGCATGAAAACAAAATTTAACAGGTGCAAAATCTGGTCATTGTGTTGATTTGAATACCTTTAAGTACTTAAGCACTGATTTATTTGAACACAAATTGGTTTGGTAAGCTCTTTAAGCCTTGAACTTCATAGACAGGTGTATCCAATCATGGGAAAATGTATTTAAGGTGGAGAGAATTCCAAGTTGTTCTCCTCTTTGTACCTCCTCTAAAGAACATAGGGGCCTCAAAACAACTCTCAAAATACATGAAAACAAAGATTGTTCATTATGATTAAAGGGAAGGATACAAAAAACTATCTCAGAAATTTCAGCTGTCAGTTTCCACAATAAGGAAATGGAAAATCACAGGCACAGTTCTGGTTCAGACCAGAAGTGGTAAGTCAAGAAAAATATCATAGAGGCAGAGAAGGAGGATGGTGAAAACAAAGACAACCCACAGACTACCTCCAAAGACCTACATCATCATTGTGCTGCAGATGGTGTCACTGTGCATCGTTCAACAATTCAGAGCACTGTGCACAAGGACAAGCTAAGAGGGAGAGTTGTGCAAAAGCACATTTGGAAAAGCCAGCTTCATTTTGGAATAAATTGCTGTAGAGAAGAATGCCACAACACTGACCTACTGTTGGAAACCAGTTAAGGCCAGTTTGGCCACTCACATGGAAAAGTACTGATACACTGAGGATGTGCCTCAATGGGAGGGGCCAAGAGGAGATAAAACTTGAAGACAAAAGAAGGGGTCTTTCCACGTGGACATGGCAGCCATGAGGGAAGTCCCAGCTCTGTTACTCTGTTTTGATTCTCTGAGAACATTTTAGATAAATTTGTAAAACTTATTTAATCTCTGTAGTGTGGTTTTTAATGCATATTTCCTCTCCTCTGGGATCAAAGAGCCGGGTGAGCTTTCACCCCTGCTGGAGGGGAGAAGAGCATCACAAGACTGAGGTTGTTGTCAGCTACTGCAGCCTTCTGGAGCTCCTGTAATTGTAAAAGAGCCTGGTTTACCTGTCCTTCAGGATCATCCCCAGGGGGATCTGTAATGAAAGTGCAGCATGTGTCTTTCCTCAATATTTCACAATCCCCACCTTGGGAAGCAGTAAGCAGATCTAAAACCATAGTAATTTGGAGAGTCATAATGCGATTACCCGTGAACTGGGCCTTTACTCCTGCTAAAGCTTGGACAGTGGCATTCAGGAATAGTCCAAACCGATAATCTATAGTCTCTATCCTCTGCAACACCTTAGACACTCCTACCAGGGCCAACAGTGAGTACCAGAATCTCTGGGCTGTAGTGAAAAGTTTAAATTCCTGTGGAACATCTGATCCGTGAAATTTATCATGTGGCTGTACCTGGATGAATTCCCTCTTTCTTCGAGAATGACCAGAGCTGGTGGTATTTGGGTCTGATTTTGCAGATACCACTATGGTATGATACGACACCCTCACAGGGGCGCACAACCTGGACCAGTTAGCCAGGAGAGAGAAGTATAACCTCTGTCTACACACATCCAACTGATACTACTCAAAGTCACTGTTAGAGGCAAACGTGCCTGGGTGCCCCAACAACACAGCACGGCCATTTAGTAGTTGGGCCTGTAGTTGTACAATTGCTGGCTGCAGTACGGAGACTCCTGGGGAGGCAAACGCGCATCTGTCACTGCTTCCCCAGGCCAGAGTGGTGGAAGGTGGAATGGTGCTGCAGCAGCACCCAGAGCAGCACCCAGAGCAGCACCCAGAGCAGCACCCAGAGCAGCACAGACCGTTGTTGCTACTTCCCCAGGCAGAGGAGAAAAGGCGAAGCTGCTTCCCTCCTCTGTAGCTGATCCCGGCAGTGCATTCAAAAATAATTTGTGCTAAATGACAATTCATGTTCATGACAGTAAACTCACAACACATCACTTACCGCCATCATCTGCAGATTTGTGAGGAAGAATAGGGACAGAAGTTTGAGATGAAAGTCCTTGAGTAAATCCTGCTGTGTGCTGGTAGTAGTTTCCAAAGTAGTCCATTGTGAAATTATTTTAAAAAACTAAAATTTTCCAGGACAAAAATGCTAGAACATTGCCATCAAAAATAAAATCAAGCCACTCATCTCTGTTTCCCATAACTGTTGTAAAAACAGCAGAACTAACGTGGTTATCCTGTGACGAAGTGGGCGGAGCCTCGCTTCAGTTACCAGGTGAGGGACTGGGTTCTCCTTGGCGTTGCTAGGTCTTTGAAACAGCTTATTTGCTGACACTAAAAAAACATTTACATATTGTCAAAAAACTGGGAGTATTTTTATGGCACTTGGAGTGTTTCTGGAAGCAGTAAAGACCCACATTAAAGCATAAAACCATGTAAAACAAAAAGTGAATTTAGCATGTTTTTAGGTCCCCTTTAAAAACCAGGAGGGTTTAGCTTCAGTATCAGTACTTGTAATAGCATTTTATTTAACATCTCATTGCAACATAAGTTTCTACGTCTACGTTGCTTAACTTACATTCTTCGGTCTGTGATAAATTTTGAAACTGCGTCCTAAATTAAACAAAAACTGCTGTAAATTTTAAAAAAAAGTTATGCTGTCTTTATTTTTTGCTATTTTGTGCTGATGGCACAATGAATTCTGGGATACCGTTAGCTGCGTAGGATACTGAAAGGCAGCCTACATTTCGGGGTTTTGTCAGCTGCATAATTAAGAGCCTACATGCGAATATATGTCTCACTGTTGCAAAGAAACAAATGGTATTGGACAGTTTTGATCGTTTTTACCCTTCATTTGACTGCTGGATCTATGTAATATGTAGATGGGGGTACAAATATGTAAAGTGAACCATTTTCATTTTACATATTGAATATAGAAAGACAAATAAAGAAAAAATACTTTAAACTATTTAAAAAAAATTAACTTTAAAATGTGTCAATTTGACCCGTAACATAACAGGAGAGTTAAAACCTTAAAGAAGCAGCAAATAAATATTTTTTCCCAGAAGGACATATTTTTTTGTCGTCTATTTAATTGTCAATTAATTGACAAGTAACCCAGGTTATTAACCTATAAATTTTGTCAATTTAGAGAGAAGAGTTAGGATTTTGGTCAGATTAAATACTGGTAATTTTAATCTTACTGCAGCTCAAAAGAACGGCTCAGTTTTAACCAGGATTGCTCTGTGAACGACTTACGTTTAATGCCTGGATTGGTACAGCTTGAGTAGTTCTCACCCAGGTCTGAGACATCCAGACTGACTCAAGGAAGTGAGGAGGCCGAACACAGATATGACATTAACACACACACAAAAAACACATTTAGTGTAAAAATTCTTTGTATCTGCATGATGTTCAAGTAACGTAATGCAATAAATTTGTCTGTACTTTTAGGTTCATCTGTAAAAACCTTTCAGCAAATATTTAAACTTATTTAAGTGTTTAAAGGTCGTGTTTACATGGCTTTGTTCACCGGGCTGAATTTTAGATCCACAAACAGCTAAACAAGTCTGACCTGACAAGCATTAAATGTCTTACGGCTTGTTGACAACTGTTGGTGCCATTTCATTATGATTTTAAACAAAACCCATATAAGCCCGGTATTCAGCTAAAGTCAAATTTGAATACGATTAAGCTTTGAATGGCCAAATAAATTTCGGATTGCATTTTTAGTCTGCGTTGACATAATGAAAACAATACCTCACCGAGGCTGCTGGGCAGACATGTTGACAATGCCTGTGCTATCTCCATGAGTTGTTTTTCCTTATTTCTCAGTCGCTGAAGCCGAATAACAGGTTTTCTGTCAAAGGAAGGAGATGTGATCTCCGGTGTGAGAGGGATGTGTGAATTCAGGGTCGGTCTTTACAAAGATATCTCACATAACATTAATGAACAAGAGGTAATTGTAGATATGCATTCACTTAATGAATAGTGCACACAGAAACACCCTCAAATCTATACACATATATAACAATAATCCTTCCTTGTCATCCTTTAGTCATTATCAGTTCTTCATGAATTCATAGGTGCTCCGGTGACTGCAACACAGTTAAGCATCAAATTAAATCAGTGGAGAGAGGCACAATCTGGTTGATTAAGAAAACTTCTAGCTACTCTCTTCAACCTTAAACAAAAAATAGTAATCACTGATTTATTTAAAAAGAAGTTTGCAGCCAATTTGGTTTTCCTACATGATTTCTTGGCAGAAGGAACAGGTTGAATGTGCATTACTCACAGCCTAACACTCACCAGCCACCCTCCTTCACACCCACACATGACACTTCATACCCCTGCAACCTTCACACAATCCTTGCAAGCTCTTTGGAGTCTAGTCTTTACTTTTCTGGCACAACAAGGGACCCTGTGGCACAAGCTAGTTTCTTTAGCATTTTGTGAGGTATACACAAACACACACACAAACACACACCAAAACACATGTTAAGGTGAAACAGGGTTCCTACACAGTCTTAAACAGTATGGGTTTTGATTTGAGTTTTTATTTCTATTTCTAGATAACTATGGAACGAAATTTAGTTTTTTCAGACTTTATTAGCATTTTTCAATAATATTCTAACCTTCTAAAAAATAAAATATTTTTATAAAAGATGAACATAGTCACTCTGATGTCTGCTTTTGGTTTATATCCAACTAGGATATGATTATTCAAAAATGTAAACAAGAAATATTTCTTGTTATGAAAAACATATTCCAAAATATTAGTAATTCCTGTAAAACAAAAAAATGTGACTGACCAAGAATGTCCATATTTTGTCCTTAGTGATAAGTCAGTCATAAAAGATCCGGCTCTAAGAACTGACTCATTGAAGAGACTGAAGAAATGCAAGAAATGTTTTGTTTTGTTTATTTTGACATATTTTGTTGAGTGTTGTTTTGTTCATGTGTTGTTTATCTGTAGTTACAAATAACATACACACTGAAAAGTTGAACTGTTTTGTCTAATTAAGCTGGGTCTTGGATTTTAGTGATATTTTACACTTTATTTTTGTAACGCTCTGTTCCAGTATATAAATCCACATTATTAAACACAAGAAAGAAGAAGCAAGTGCATTACGCTCAACAAACAAGGATGTGTTCATGTCAATGCAAATTGTGAGGCAGGAAAATTGAAGGAACAGTTTTCAAAACTGGGAACACTGAGACAGTTGTAAAGGCTCAGTTATAATCACACTTTTGAGTATTACGCAGGACTCAGCTGACAGCACGTGCATTCTTGCTAATAGTGTAGGTGTTTACATTTGACCCTCCAAAGGGACATGTGAAAGTACACTTTATAACTTGTGAAAGCTTGTAAAAAGGAGAACAAATCCTTAACGGACAAACAACCTGTTTGAATAGAGCGCAGTGCGAGCAGTGTTACAAAAATTCGAAGGTGCACGGTCTGTGTCATTTTTGGTCACTCGTCTTTTGTTTTAAAAACATGTAAGAGAAAACAAAATTCAAGAAAATGTTACATGCTGAGAAGGTAAAGGTACTTTATTTGTCATCAATGCATGTTGAAGTATGAAATTAAAATGTTAAAAATTAGTAGGAACTCTGAACTTTGAGAAATATACTATGTTTCAATGTCTCTCAGTTGAAGAGAAGGTATGATCTTCAGATCTTTTTAATTTTGCCATTAGACAGTTTAGAGCAGGGGTCACCAACGCAGTGCCCGCTGGGACTTTCTGAGTCGCCCACAGGACATTCTAAAAATAGCACTGATCGACTGATCGTCATAGAAGCAGCGCTCTAAATGCTAAAAATGGAACCAAGTCACCCATGTGCTCTTTTGAGCTTTTATTAACCAGACACTTTCCAAATAATGTCAACAAGAGCCGTTGTTATCTCACGTTAAACACACAGCTAATTCACTCCTCCTGCGTCTCTCTCTGAGTCCCTCTCTGTCTGGCAGCTATAGGGTCACACACTTAACTCCACCCACAACCCCCACCGGTCAGAAAATTAACCTTTTAGGGCGCAGATATTCAGTCTGTTTACCTCTCTGAGTAGAGGGGAAATGAGAATTAAAACGTAGGAGAAACAAATTATCTTCACAATGTTGAGGAGAAATCTTTTTCTTTCTGTACTTGTTTTTTATATTACAGAACTGATATCTTGTATCTACAAGAGTTAGTAGGAATGATGAGCACAAAGGGAATGAGTTACTTTTTTTTTACTGGTAAAAGTCTTTTAAAAAATGGTAAAGAATATATCATTTTTTTAAAGAAAGAGGAAACAACTGCTTTTTGGTTTTGTTTTTTAAACAGGAGTATTTTAAATAAATGTTACAAATGTGTTCATTCCTACAAAGCTGTCAAATATTCTATATTAATAATATTATATTATTTATATCATTTTATTTTTATATTTACAAAATTATAAATGTTATTTAAGATTAAATAAAAATGTTATATGTTTAAATATCGGTTTTCTGCTGTAGCAAAATCATTATCCATCATGTCTTTGTTCCTACTCAGGATCAAGGTACCTTCACTGTCTATTTTTAAAATTCGCCTTAAAACCCATTTGTTTTCTTTGGCTTTTGACACAGTGTAAGGAGTTGTGTTGTCCATTTGTTAGGTTTTTGTAGAAATGTTCTTGTTTTATTGTAGATTTTAAAGTAGGTTTTAGATATTTTATTGTTTTATTTTCTGTTTTATTTTTTCATTTTTGTGATGTTTTATTTTTGATTTTGTATGAGCTGTGTTGAAATTTTGATTATGTACAGCACTTTGGTCTGCTGTGGTGCAAAAAGTGCTTTACAAATAAAGTTGGATTGGATTGGATTGGAAGGTGGGGCTGGAGCCTCTCAGGGTTGCAGACAGACAGAAACACAAACTGTCTCCAGTCACACAAAGAGCTCCAAAAGTGATTCAAACTGGGAACTCTGGAATCAAATGCTGCTGCACAAAGTTTAAATAACTTATTATTAATAATAACTGATCATATCTACCACAGTAAATTATGAATATCATGAGGAATCTTTAACATTGAGATGTAATCAGGGAGTCAAATATTCACATGTATAAATTTATTATTATTAGTTATACTTTAATTAAAGGTGAGCTGTGCAAATTTATGTTTGTATCGAACAAGTAGCCCTTTGTGTTATTCGGTACCCCGAAAGTAGCTCTCATCTCAAAAAGGTTGGAGACCCCTGGTTTAGAGTTAGTGTTTAACATTCAAATATACCCACATAACTTATCTATGTTAAAACTAAACAGTCAAATAGAAAGCACTATGTTGACAATATTGGTTTACATAACCCATCTGTTTCCTCCTCCAAGGAGTTTTCTAATAACTGTTAGTAATTTATACTTCCAGAAAGAACATAGCGCTCGCCTTTAAATTAAAACCTGACATGAGGCCAAAACTCATTATGTGTTGGACTTTGGAGGCATTTTATTGAGAGCTCTCCCTTGCACTGCCATGAGCAGATGGGACTGTTAAAAGCACCAAGGGAAAACAGATCAACCTTTTTTTGAGTTCAGTTCAGAACAGCGTAGGCCTTATGAATACAGATAAGCAAATATTTCCAGCTAAATTGATATATTTCAAAATGCTGACATTAATGTAACGCACCCTCCCTGAAGTTTGAATTAAAAGCATTTTACTTCTCTGACAGATGAACCTTGGGGTGGAGGTCAGAAAATGGCCCCCTAAATTATTGGTGGCCCCATGGGCCCCCTTGACCAGTTCCAAGCTTTTGCTAAGTGTGCATTTTGATTTTCCACTATCTATTTAGGATTCGTAGAACTTCATAAACAATAAAAACAAACATGTTTTAATTTTAGAAAATACCAACAATAAGAACATTTTGGACCAAAACACCTGGTCTCAAATATGCCTAAAAACATTAAAAATGACTAGAAACCCCAATTTACAATTAATACAATATAAAGTCCTATACAGAATACATTATACAGGTCAGAGGATATACAGTAAATCCCATTGTGAACATTCGCTAACAACTGCTCACAGTGCACAGGCAATATACCTGACAACTATATTCATGCATTCTGGTTCTGTCCACCTGTTCAAAAAAGGTTCTGGGGCCGGGTTTGTGAAGACTTATCTAAGTGTCTGAAATGTAATATTCCACCATCTCTGTCTGTTTGCTTATTGGCTAATTTAGAGAAGAACACATCTCACATGATTTTCACTGCCTTTTGTATCGCAAAGAAAACCATACTATTGAATTGGAAAAATAAAAATGCTCTTATGATCTAACAAAAGATTTCTATATTTGTTAATACTATTAGTCTTGAGACAGCCACGGCCACTACATCAGATCAATCTCCCTGGGCCCCTTTGAGCCTAGCCTTGGCTGTCTGCACCTCTCCACCCCGGAATGAATGGGTCTACTTCCTGGGTTCAGATGTGGGCTGCCCTCTGT
>JARVJO010000002.1:1904684-1918646 GCA_031762555.1 Cynodonichthys magdalenae
AAACTGTACTTTTAAGGTTAAACAAATGTTCAAAATTAATTCCACTAAATTACAAGTTAAGAAGTGCATGGAAATAGATCTTTTTTGTATCGAAAAAATATCGAACTGTGAGACAAAAGTATCGAACTGAACCGAACCGTGAATTTTCTGTATCGTTGCACCCCTAGTAAATATATATACCAACAGAGTTCTTACAGAGCTCTATAGTTTGTGGATTGTTTTTGTGGTTAACTAATGTTTTAAACTCAACACAAAGTAGCTGTGTCACCATCAACTCTCTGTAATACATCTGTAATCCTGCAGCCAGGAGGGATCACAGAACCTGTATCACCTCACTTTGTACAGATAAAACCCTGAGTAAAACTGAACATTTCAGATTAAAACATTAACTAAATCTTAGGGAAATAAAACTTTCATGTATAAAACTTCAAAGTAGATGTCAAAGGTAAACACAGACAGGCATATGTTGGCTGTGGTCATCCAACTTTATGCCTTTCTGTGTTGTTAATAGTTTTATATGAGTGCATTCAGTTACTAATGTTTTGTTGGAACTAAGGTTGGAGAACAAAAGTTTCTTACAAAATAGTTATGATGGTTTCTTTATTTTCAGGAGTGCTGAGTTCAAGTTTTAGGGTGCCTGAGCAGCCCTAAATCAATGACTCACCACTGCTCCCGCCCCTCTTCTGAAGTAGTAGTGTCTGAAATGGTAGGAGGTTCTTAAAGAGACAGAGGCCAGTTTCAAGGCATTTGGATGATGATGCAAAATCTAATCAATGTTTGATATATATGCAGCTTTTTCATAACTGCTGAAGGTAACTGTGGTATAGAATTGAACTATGTCCCTGGAAAATACATAATACCTTCCCTTTTAGGGGGGAAAGAGATGTTAAGATAAAAGCCTCTGCTGACAACTCTACAGCCTATTTTCAAAATTAAATATACCATTATCCTCTTTCCAAAACTGACATTAAGCATATTGACATGTTTGCATTCTGTAAATCTGTATATTTTCCTAACTCCATATCTTAGCATTTTTTAAAAACATTTTAAGTTAAATATATACCAAGTCATGCATGTCATATAAGGATTGCCCATAAGTTGTGATGATGGCTCAGAGGTTAGCAGCAGGCTGTTCTTACTGAAGCTTTTCTTTACTTGTTGGAGAAAGCATTCGACTGCACGGGGACTGAGTGTATTTTGGCACTTGTGTTGCCAGGATGACTTACTCACCCATCTTTTAAATGATCGAGTTAATGTCACTCTGCTAAGCTGCTAGTGGGCTGTAAATCATATCGACTGAGGCAGTTGAAGGCATTTGACTGGCAGCTTTGAAAGGGTGTCTGGAGCCAAAGCACTTCAGAGGAAGTCAACCGAGTTTGGTTCAGTGGGCCAAAAAACACATTCTGTAGTTTGTGTTTGTTACAGTTTGTAGCCATACGTTACACATATGTGGAGTATGTTGTGTTACTGCGTGCTCTGTACACAGGGTCAATTCAAATATGGTTTATGGGGTGAATTCCATATTGGTCTTTCCTTACAATACTTTTTATCTTTTGAGTGCTGATGAAAGCTCTTATTGTTCCATTTGATGATCTGTGCTCATTTTTTATAATAAGAGGCTTAATAAATTGTTTTGCAGTTGTGGTGATTGTGTGGCAGAATGACAAAAGCCTGCATCTTTTTCAGCTGAAAGCATCTTGTCAAACAGTACTATTCAGTTGTGATTGTAAGCACCATTATTGGACCACAGCAGCTCCGCTCACACACACACACACACACACACACACACCTCACTTGAATGGAGCATGTGATATTTTCTATAAGTGGGAACAAGATTTCTGTTTGAGCACAACTTAGGCGATATAATGGCAGTTAAAATACCTCATCGAGATGCGGAATTCACAGAGTTCAGCGTTTAGGTGCAGATCAAGTGCTCTCAGCTACTTTTTTTCTCAGTCTAGTGGGCTAACTGAGGGTCTACCTGGAAGTGGAGTTTCCATTTACACCAAATCTGTTTCAGAAGGGCTCTCTCAGTCTAAAAGAGGGAGTTACAGTACTACGGTGGTTTCAGACACCCCTCCACCATTCAGCCCCACCTGTTTTATTTAACTTGTAACTCTGAGCTTCACAGGTTCTGTGTGGAGATATCCAGAAGGACAACCAGAACTGCATGTTTCCATTGACTTGAGCTTTAAGGCAGAGTTAAGACTGTAACATCGGGCTGCAACATAACAATGCAAAAGTAAAGAGGTTGTGAATCATAGACATATATTATTAGAAGCAGGACCAGAAACTAAAAGATGAAGGATGAACTGGCTGCAGGTTTGACGTTCAGCCCCTCAATGGAAACAACAAGAAATTTTGCTGAAACAAAGAAAAAAAACCTTAAAGTGCACTTCAATCAGTTTTATGTGTTAACTTGTATAGTTCTTACTTTACAGTTGTATGTGTGAAAATGCATGTTTTAATATATTTAGCTTCATTTAGTCCTATGAGAGTTAAAAAGGTGTTGTGTTTTAGTGTGACTGACATGACAGCGAGCTCAGAGGGTGTGGAGGCGCTGTGCAGCCACACATCTCTTGTGTGCAGCAAAATGAAACAGGGCAGTTCCCAAAGAAACAGACATTTTGTTTTCTGTTTCAGAAAAATCTAATTGAATGAAGTTTCTTCATCTATACATGATTGTCTGAACAGGTTTTGAAGCCACAGTATTTGTTGTGTGGTTATAAAACTTTCTAGTTTAGAGCTAATCTGAACAGCACAGCATATAAATTATGCTAATTAGTTTTGAGTAAAGGCTGAGCATGTGTCTGAACTCATGTTGTTGCTTTTCCATGACATTATTAAAGTTCTAATAAAAGCCACTAATCCCATTAGGATTCATTAAGAATATGAACACCACTGTTCAAATGCTGCCAAAGTACAGAAAGGCTGTTCACCATGACACTTGGGTTAAAGTGGTCTCAGATAATTCAAATATTTCAATGTGCTTCAGGCTTATTATCCTTTCCTTTCGTTAGATCAGCAGTGTTGCTATTTTTCCCACGTTGACAGTCACTTTATCTTGTGATTCAAGACAACAGGGACTTTGAGGGGGGGAAGGGGGCAGAGGCTTTTAGTTCACTAAAAGCTCTTTATTTCCCTCTTTCTATCTCCTTGGCTCTCTCCCTCCATTTCTCTCCGGGTTTAGCTCCCCTAAAAGCTCACTCTCCCTCCATCTGTCTGCTCTGTTTCCCGTTCTTCACATCCTCACCGGCTTTCTTTCACCCACTCGCTGTCAACGCAGAATGAGAGAGAAAGGACTGACAGCAGCAGGCTGTAACAAAGAGCTGCTAATACTGTCGATGGAGGAGAGCGAAGGTGCCGGCAGAAAAAAACAAGCGGTCAGATTTCAGGTTATGGACGGGGCCTGCTGGCATAAAGAAGACATGAAGAAGCAGCAATAATCCCACTAAAATGTAAAGACAGGAAATAGAGCCACAAGTTGCAACATGGAAAAAATACACTGTCTGAATACATCTCAACCATTTCATACTGAAAAATGAAAAAAAAAAAAACTAAATACTCATTTTAACCAGCAACATTTCATCAAGTGGACATTTAAACCAATTTGTGCACAAATAAAAAAAAATATTCAGTCGACAGACATAAATGTGTCTCAGAGGTATGAATTAGTTGAAAAAAAATATTTCCCATCATTAGGTCATTAGCAGACTTATTATAACACAAGCTTGTTAAATTTATTGCCCAACACTGAATGAAAATGGACAAATGTGCTTTTGCTTGTGTTTGTCTTTTAGCAAAATGTCATATGAACCACTGGATATATTTTATTTAAACTCCCAGAAATCAAATAATAATCAATTGTTGTAGTTTTCTACAGTTTAATGCACAGCGTATAACTTAAACCTGACTAACTCAGTCAGTTTGTGGTAGCTGAAAACTAAACACATGAATGAAGCACTAACTGCTCCTGTGGCATCTTTCTTTAAAACTTTGACATACAGTTTTTGGTACCACTTTATAATAGGGCTCCCCTTATAGATGTAAACCCTTTCAAAATCAATAACTTTTTATTATGCATTATTTAAGGACAAGAAAGAGACAAAACTCTCCAGTCAAAGGGAGACTTATTGTAAAGTGTAAACTAGTTGGTACACTTTTTATGAATGACTAATAAACATGTATAAATATCATAAGAGGGCCTTATAAATAGTGTACTGTTTTACACTTTACAATAAGGCTGCCTTTGATATTTGTGCATACATGTATAATGCAGTAATACAGTCCAATATTATATGTAAAATATGTGTTTCCAAATCATTATTGTGCTTACAATGTAATAACTTAGTCTGAAATGTTTAATATAGCACTTTAGATGGAATATGTACATGAACAGATTTGGCTCACTATTAATGCAAAGAAGGGAAATGGCATGTGACCCTGTAGAATGCTAGTGTGTGTGGGTGTGTGTGTGTGTGTGTGTGTGTGTGTGGGTGTGTGAGAGAGACTCCCTGCCACAGAAGTGCTAAGTAGTTTACATCTCTGCAGCCTGTTGATGTCAGTTTAAAAACCATGCATCAAAGACAGTGGGTAATGTGCATTCTTTCCTGTGATGCTTGGTCAGTAGTTGGTAATATTTCATTGGGATAGTTATTATTAAAAAGTAGTGCATCTTAAACACAATATACTGTATTTCATTTGGTAAATGAAAACGTTTAGTTACCAGGTCTTGTCGATTCTTAATTTTAACCAGCAATATAAAGATGTATTCACACCAGTCCTGTTAAATCTGCTTCAATCAAACTCTAGTTTGTTTGCCTGGAAAGTCTAGTTTGTTTGGGGAGGTGTGAACCTGTAATCGAACTCTGATTCAAACCAAAAAACTGAACTCTGGTCTGCCTGAAAATCTAGGTCTCAGTTTGGTTGTAGCAAACTCTGGTTCGGTTAGATTGCATGTGTGAACGCCAAGCAGACCGGTTTGAAAAAAAAAACCTTGTAAATACCTCGCTCAACGTATGTGGTTGTTGATGCTAATGCTAACGTCAGTGAACATCACAGCTGTAAAGTTAGATGCTCTCATATTGTCACATTGTCGTCTCAGTCGCCTTGTGTGAAAACAATATTCTCCTCATCTTCCCCTCATGCTGAGCTCATTGTTGAAGAGTGATTGTTTGACACATTTTCCAAAAACAAGAAATAAATCCTACAACCACTAAAATCTGACGCTACTCCATGTTTGTTTACATTTTGCAAAGGAAGTGGTGCTCCATGTTTTCCTCTGAGGTTTCATGTCGACTTCTTCAGTGGTTCTTGGTGCAGCGCCCCCACAGGTGGGGGGGGACAGGTTGTTCACAGGGTTCAGTTTGTTTGACACTAAGCAGTGTGAATGTGAACCACACCAACTGAAAATGTAAACAAATCTTGCAATTTTGGTCCCCAATCGAACTGAGTCTACCGGACTATCAGCTGTGAATACAACCCAAGATCTTTTTCAAATTTTGTTTTATTTCCATTATTTCTTCTGTCTGAAAAGTCTAAGACTTTCCAGGGTAGCATAACTTTTATAAACACTGCTAAATTGTGGAAAAAATCAAGGCAGCAAATAATATTTATATTTACTTTTTCCTAAATGTCATCATTAATCCACTGTGGAGGTTTAACTAAATAATTACAAATCCACGGTCATAAGGTTTCAGAGCCAAATGAAAATGTCAAAAAATAAAAAACAATAAAAAACAAATAAACAAAGAAAAGCTAATTTATTGTCACCAGTAGCCAAAAGCTGTTAGTATTTAATTTAAAAAAAAATTAAACTCCTTGCATCAGTGGGAGGAGCTGCAGCAGTGGGTGGAGCTGCATCAGTGGGAGGAGCTGCAGCAGTGGGTGGAGCTGCATCAGTGGGAGGAGCTGCATCAGTGGGTGGAGCTGCAGCAATGGGAGGAGCTGCAGCAGTGGGTGGAGCTGCAGCAATAGGAGGAGCTGCAGCAGTGGGTGGAGCTTCAGCAATAGGAGGAGCTGCAGCAGTGGGTGGAGCTGCAGCAGTGGGTGGAGCTGCAGCAATGGGAGGAGCTGCATCAGTGGGAGGAGCTGCAGCAGTGGGTGGAGCTTCATCAGTGGCAGGAGCTGCAGCAGTGGGTGGAGCTGCAGCAATGGGAGGAGCTGCAGCAATGGGAGGAGCTGCATCAATGGGAGGAGCTGCAGCAATGGGAGGAGCTGCATCAGTGGGAGGAGCTTCATCAGTGGGTGGAGCTTCATCAGTGGCAGGAGCTGCAGCAGTGGGTGGAGCTGCATCAATGGGAGGAGCTGCAGCAATGGGAGGAGCTGCAGCAATGGGAGGAGCTGCATCAGTGGGAGGAGCTGCAGCAGTGGGAGGAGCTGCAGCAATAGGAGGAGCTGCAGCAATGGGAGGAGCTGCAGCAGTGGGAGGAGCTGCAGCAGGACAAGAAGAGAGTACAACCCTCATGCAGAATATGTTTAATAATCATCTTTTTTTGTCAGGTATCTACTTTTGTGATTATTTAGTGCGGACTTTAAAACTAAAAATTATTTATTTTTGCACAGCCATTGTAAAAATATATGTTCTGTATTATTGGCACAGTATGGTTTGCAATATTATTTCTACCCATCACTGAATAAAAACACAGTTCTGAAGTGATATTGAAGCTGAATTTTGTATGCATTGCCTTAGGACAGACATATTTGAATTCCTTAAAGGGCTGGTGAGGGCAGGTTAACTGGTCAATGATGGTGGGAGCACATGGTTGGGTGGAGGTGTGTGTGTGGGGAAGGGGGTTTGAGGCTGATAAAAGAGCCAGGCAGCCATCAAAGAAGGGGAAATGAAATGGCATTTGACCTTGTAGAATGCTGGCGTGTGTGTGACTCCCTGCCACAGAAGTGCAAAGTAGTTTGTGAACCTTCAGGGATTGAAAAAAGGAAAAAGCTCAGGTCTGAGGGAGGAGGTGAGAGGAGGGGGTCAGGCACTTTAACCCCTTAGAACTGATTCAGCAAAGGACTGAAAAGTGTAAAGTTGTGCAAAACGTGACAAAGTCAATGTCAGACTGGAAGAAAAGAATAACTTCTTGCTGTTAAAATGGTGCAGTTCTTTGAATACATTAGCTCCTAGTTTTGACATTAAGTAATGGTTTGAGTGAAGGTGGATTTTGCAACCTGAAAAGGAAACAAAGAACTAATCTCCCTTTATAATCCAAACTCTCCTCACCCCAGTCCTGAACCTGTGGTAGATATGCAAATATCAAATAAATAATTCAACAATTTGGAATTTTCTTGTGCCTTGTTGGCAATAATGAGAAAAACAAAAGGAAAAATCTGTACTTTTTTTCTTCTGTTTGCCACAGCAGGCCCAACAGCCACAGTTCAGACTTACAGAAGAATTAAAGGCCTAGCATTTCTTACAGGAATGCAAACCATTTTAGACATAAGCTATGTTGTAAAAGGACAGAGTGAAAATAACATTTTATGTGGAAAGTATGCATTCATTGTGTTATCTACCACATTGAATGGAAGCATAATATCATTACAGCCATTATTCACTTGTCTAATTTCAATTAGCTATGGCAGCCATCTTAATTTGGTCTGACTCTGAAGGTTCATTAGAAGAAGATATATGTTTAAAGGATTATTTCTGAACATGTCATTAAAAGCCACCATATAAAACATGGCAGTAAGGACGTACATGTTCAGCCACAACTGGCAGTTTTTTCAATTATTATTCTTTTTTCTTTTAAAAAAAGCTAAAATAAAAATCTCTTTGGCATAAAAGCACAAACACACACTCACATGCACACAACTCTTACAAGATTTTTAACAGAAACTTTAAATGAGAACTCTGCAGTGTTGATGGCCAACAGCTGCTGCTAACGTTTCTGCAAACACCGTGTGCTGTGAGAGTTGGGATTAATTCTTACGCAAAAAATGTGGACATTTTTAAAAAATTTTAAATTTCTTCCATTTTTCAAATATTTTTTGAGGATTCTATTTCTAAGCTGAGTTTGCTGGCAGCCACCCTGACTTAGGTTGGCTCCATGAAGTAATTAGTTTTATGTGTCCATTCAGTGATTATTTTCTCCCAATGTTCATGAAAATCTTTCTGGTCATTCAAAAGATATTTTGCTAACGGAGTCAAGCTTTTTATGTATTTTTATGTCTATTTTGTGCAGCAATAACATAACATTTTATTCTGTTATTGGTAAGTCTGTTGCTTCTTTATCAGGTAATTAATCTGTAAAATATTCAGTGTTTAACAATATGTGAATCAATATGGAACAGTCTTAAAACCCAAAGATTATTAGATAAAAACAAAGCAAAAGCAGTAAATGAATGTAATACAGCAGTTGTTTTTATGGAAAGTCAGATACACTGGCCTAATAAACAGCTGTAACATTTAACTCATTAGGTGACTAATTGTTTCAGTTTAAATGCAGCATTAAGTTGTTAGCTAAATTACCAATTCAAATTTAGTTTCATTGTTTACAGGTATAGGAGGAAGCTTGTTATTCTGCTGTTCCACTTTCCTCATCACAAGGTCTGTTCTAGAAAAAAGTGTGTCAAATCAGCGGTGAAGGTTTTAGGACTGAGGAAAGAGAAAACACCTGTTATTTTTATATCTTATCCTCAAATACCACATATATCATCACACAAGGATGAAAACAGGAGACGACAACAGCTGGAAGTCTGAACATTCTGTCCACAAGCATATAAAGCAATTTGTCTTCAAAATTTGGCAAAGTAACTACTTTCCAGAGCCGTAAGAAAAGAAGACAATCACTGTCATTA
Organism: Cynodonichthys magdalenae; assembly: GCA_031762555.1. Taxonomy (NCBI): domain Eukaryota; kingdom Metazoa; phylum Chordata; class Actinopteri; order Cyprinodontiformes; family Rivulidae; genus Cynodonichthys; species Cynodonichthys magdalenae. Next base: position 1,913,481 of record JARVJO010000002.1, read on the forward strand.
CCTGAGGTGTGAGAGGAGTACAGATCTGAGGCCAGATGGCTTTGATGTGAGCTGCCAAATATTAGCACACTCTTTACATTTACGCTCTTTTGCCTTTCCAGTTTAACTAAGAGATATAAAAGAATTAAAGCAAACATGTGATTTGATTTGATTATGATTCAAAAGGCTGAGACATGATTATGAAACAATTAGCAATTTTTCAGAAAGGGCTTGTTTAACATAAATACTGGGCTACATTTTATTTGCATATCAGTCAGGTATGCCCAATAAAGAGTTACATATATTACATATATCAAGAAGCCATGTTATAGGCTTTTGACCAAACACTAGCATAGATGCTAACTTAACACTGAAAGTGTCTTAGAAAGGCTAACGTGTTTAGCATCATGTTTCAAAGTCATAGACTTCAAAGACTCTTCCACTGTCAGAACACATTAACATTAACAAAAACTCTTTCTGACATTTGAAAACCAGTCACCTAAAAATAGACTTTACCTCCCGCTGCAGTGGTGTGAGCAGGTTGACAGAAGATCTGACAAATAAGGAAGGAAAATCAGTTTTACTGACAGAGGTGATTAATGAATGACAACAGGTGTGCTGATTACTAACAGACCTGAGGTGAGACCTAAGGAGCTCAGTTTAGTGGAAATACAACAAGAAAATGTTTAAACATGCCAAATAAAAACCTAAACTCATAAATCAAAGAGAATTAAAACATTTACCTAACAAACAAAATTAGCATTATTTGAAGAAATGCATGTAGCCCATCAACTAACATGCTAACATTTCAATGAAAGTTCTGGTGTGATTAGTTAGCACTCAGAGTACATGTTTGAGATGACTCTCAGCTACTTGTAAATTAAAATCCATTGCTAAGATTAATTAGCTGTGGTGGCCATCTTGTATTAATTAGTAGATGTACTTTCAGTGATTACTTTCTAGACCTACTGTATACAAAGACCCAGGCAGGTATGTGTAAAAGACATAATAATAAATAATAATATTATTATATAATAATAATAAAACGTCTTCTACTCTCTGGGAACTAGGATTCACTAACTGCAGTCAGATGCAGGTAAGATCCTGACAACCCATCAGTTCTTCACATAAGCCTATTAAAAACACTAAACTATCCTGTTAATCCACCTGGTAATACAATACAGGGTCACCTTGTCACTGATCCCTGTGAAGCACATGATATCTACTGTCGCTCTCTAAAAGCAAGTGTTTGCTCCTCTTCGGTACCACTTAGAATATGAGAACCATGTTGTTGTAATTTTCTTCTCACTATCTTTATGACCTCCTCTCCTACTCCAGAAACCCAAAGCTAGAGGATGGGATGATGCAAGGACAGCTTATCAAGTCATTTTGCATTTAATTGTTTTAGTCTCCCATGAGTTCTATTTAAGTACTCCAAAACTGTTGTTGTTGTCTTCCTGTGCATAATCTATGATTATATGAAGGTCAGCATTTTTCTCTAAGCTTCTTATGAGAGAATTTGGAGCAGGTGGATTGCTCTGATAGATGAGCCGATGCAGAGTGAAAGTCTGCTGCCCCCCTTTCTCCTCCATCCTCTGCACTTCAGCAGTCTCATGAGCCCGTCTTGCCCATCTTCTAAAACGATAGTCTTTGTTGTGTTTTTTTTGTTTTTTTTTCCCTTTTGTTTTTGCTCAAACCTCATTTCACAGTGTTCACATGTCATTATGTGGGGGTTTATCTGGCTAATTAAGGCTTCATCTTTCTGGGCAATCTCTCAGAGGACATGGATTAAGCTCCCCTATCTCTACACTGGAGCCACGGTGGGGACAGCCAGGCCCGCTTCACCCGCTCTGGATTGTGGAGGCAGAAAAACGAATAAAGCACTTGCATATTTTGTTGTAGATTTGGGGAAAATCAATACTTCTGGTCAATACTTCTTTTCAACTCTGTACCTTCAAGTCATAATAGTTGGGTTTTAATCAAGTTGTGCCTATTGTGTTCAGCAGAAGCAAATTCACTAACTGCTGTGTGGAACAAAGCTGATTGTGTGTAAACACATTGCACTGCTATGCTTGAAGCATGTCCTACCAGCAGAACAACATTGAACAGGTTCACCTAACAAACCCTCGTCTTGAGAATATTCATTTACAATCAGTTAGCAGGACTCAACAGGTGCCATTTTGTTTGCATAAATAATCAGTTAATTTGTTAAAGTGGAACGTGGATCCTGAGTCTCTGGTTGCCTGTGCAAGAGCAGCACTTTATGAAATTCAAATGTTCTGGGGCTACTCTAATTAGCTCTGAGAGCTCGACACATGAAAGTCTGGGTCAGCAGTCATTATAAAATAACACCCATTTCTCCAACCATGACAAAAAACCTGCACAGAAAATAGGTAGTAACTCAGAAATCCACCGCAAGTTTGACTAAAGCACAGGAATAAAAAATAATCTACCTTAGTTTTATTATGGTCTATAAATACAATATATCTCACATCTTTAGCTACTCATGGACTAAATGCTGCTCTGGCCTTTGATGAAGAACAAGGGAGAATGTGTTTTTGTCTTTAATCAGATGAGATACAAGTGAGTTAACCAAGCTTATACAAGAGATGCAAACCTCCACCTGACCCCCCCCCACACACACACACACACACAAAAGAAAAGTTGATCTCCTTCAACTACAACCATTCTCAAAATGTTTTGTAGTATTTGTCCAATCTTTATAAACAAATATTCTGTAAACCATATTAGCAATTCTAATGTATTCATCCAACCATCATAGCATACAGTTTGTTTCATGTTTTATCTCTCTTCTAATCCTCTGGTCACATCTCAACAACTTATTTCATTTTTATTTAATAACTTAAAGTTCATTTCACCTGACAAATGTTTCTTAGTCATGTAGCAATCGATCATGCCCTGAATATCCCTGTTGTTCATAGAGGACCATCAGCCTGATGATCATTAAGGCCCCTTAATCAGGTGATAGTCAGGGCCCTAACGATTGTTAGGCTGATGGTCCTCTTGCATTTGATCGTCATCATTAAATCTGTTTGTGCTCCAGGCAGAGCTTATCAGGCTGAGTTCACCTGAAACTCCTCAGACTGAAGAAGTCTTCATTAAAGAAGAACTGTCCAGAGGACCTACTTAATTTTTTTTTACTTTCTTAGTCTTTTATGCTGTAAAAAGCTAATAAATGTTTAAAGAAATTCCTGCATAGTTGGAGCTTCCATGGCCTGTGTTTAGTTCCTAATTTATTCTCCACAACAGCATGAAACTGCAGTATCCTCGGGTCTCTGATCCCAGTGCACTGGTGTGGCATTTTCTGCACCAGGGTTTACTCTTTATCAACTAATTACAGCTCATTTCCTTCTGAAAAGGGCTTGCTGTGAGCTGCGGTCTCAGCTAAGCAAAGGGGACATTTTCTTCGCCACACTGGGAGGAAGCCTTTAAACGCCAGTCACAATTAAAGTCAATATGGCCCCAAGCATTTTTGCACTGGGCCCATCATGCGTCCAAACAGCTGATAAGATATAGCTTAATTATTCATTATGAAACAGAAACAAAGGCATGTTTTTATGTTGACTCTCCTAATTGAGGAACTAGTGCAGCTTGTGGTTTAGTCACTGCCATTATAGCTGTATCCTAGAAACGTAAGTGGAAATTTTATTACAGTGGTTGTTTTATGACCCATTTTAAATTAAAGTTAATTGAGTTTTTCTTTTCTTTTTGAACAACATGAATATACATACATACAACACACAGGTCATGGATGGCTCAGGAGTAATTATTTGTCTGTTCGCAAAATGTCTCATGAACTATCGAATGAATTTTAATTGCATTTTGAGGAAGTAATCACTGTCACTGGATATCCAGCTCCAACTGATCTTAGAGTCAACCAGATTCAAGATGGCTGCCACAGCAAATCAGCCTTAGCAAACACAAAAGTGTTCATAATCCAATCAGTTTTACAGTTCTTCATCTGCAGAGCACAAATGTCTTCTTTGTATGGGAACATGCATTGATAACAAATAAAGTACCTTTATTTTTGACTTTTACAAAGTTCAGTTAATCAGTCATAAAATGTTCCTTCTGTACCTGTTAATGACCAGTAAAAATATTGAACATTCTCAGTTAGTTCTATTGGTACAGTGATATAAGTAAGTTTGTTGTCTACATAACCATTGAGTCAAACAGCAAAACTGCACAGTTGTGTCACAAAAGAAGAAAAAAGTCAGATTTTGTACCTTCTGAGGTTTGCTAATGTTACTTTATTTTTGAACTTCTTTCATGAAGGCAATTACGTAGCTGTAAAAAGGAGCAGGCACATGTTTGTCATGGAAAAAAATAATGAAAAGGATGATTTTTAGCTACTGAATATGCTGAACAAGGACTAAAAAAAGAAGTCAAGGACCTAATATTTAGGTAGCTGCCATGGATATGTATTTAAAATCAGGTCTCATTTTAGTTTTTTTGTACCTGTATCTTAATAAACACCCGAATAAACATTTTGCAAATGAAACTTCTTTGTGGAGGTGAGGAAAACACTGATGTAAATGGTTTTGGAGCTGCTCATCAAAGAAGTCAATGTTTTTAATGCATTGAATTTATTGATTCCTCCTGATCTGAAGCATTCTGCCAGGAAATAAGATCGTTTCATCAAGATTGAATGATCACTGATGACTTAGTTTAGTTCAGCAGAAACAAACATGTATCATATAAAATACCAGTTGCTCCTACATGTTCAGAACTAGGGATGCAAGTTATCGATTAATGAATTAATCTAAAGTTGATTGATCTTATCCATCGACTAACGATTAATTGATAATTTTCCTAAAAACCTGACATTTCTCTTGAATCAAGGGTCTTTCTGTACCATAAAGGGCTAATTTTTTATATGCTTAATTTAAAACAATTCATTGTGCCAGCTGTATTAATACTAACTGAATGAATGGAGAAATGTGGATTTCTCTCACATTATTAAACTTGGACATATCTATAAATATAACAAAACAGTAATCTGTTAAGTGGCATGATTTGACGTCAGTTACTGTTCATTAGATTGGTTTATTGGCCGGGTTACGTATCACAGATGAGATTAACTTCACAATAATTATTTGTAGCGACTAACTTTGTTTTCTTTCACATGAGTTAAACTCAACAAGAAGAAGCTAACGTTAGCCACAG